>CAIGQZ010001336.1:34659886-34673440 GCA_903798205.1 Danio tinwini
CCCTGATGAGCTCATCAGCCACAGCTGTGGAGCTCAGCTCCGCCAATTCAATTGGCATTTCATTGGCCCGTTTTCTTATCATCAGAAGCGATTGGTCGTCTGAAGTACTCCCAAAAGTCTGTTTACAGACACACGTCTCCGTTCCCTTATTCGGGGAACGAGGGTTACGGACGTAACCAGACGTTTCACATGTACAATTACACATTAAAAATCGTATGTAAAATACAAGAAACCCATGTCAAGCACATTAATGAAGAACATGTTTGGAACATTTTCATGTTACACTAAGGCAGGGATCACCAAACTTGTTTCTTGAGGTCCGGTGTCCTGCAGATTTTAGCTTCAATCCTAATCAAACACACCTAAACAAGCTAATCAAGGTCTTACTAGTGGCTCGTTTCCACTGACTGGTACGGTACAGGTCGGTACGCTTTTATGGCCGTTTCCACTGTCAAAAGGCATACCGAACCGTACTGTGCCACTTTTTTGGCACCCTTTCGAAAGGGTACCAAACACAAGAAAGGGTACTAGAAGGGTTCCAAAGGCGGAGCTAGACGCGCAGCTGAACGCTATTAGTTTACAGAGATACGTCACGAGCTCACGCAACAAGCCAGAATGAAAACAAAGGAGCCGTCATGTTTTCATACACAGCCGAGAGATTATATATCCATAACATATAATAACGAGCCCTGTTCAATCTGGGCTCAAATGAACATTGTCGTCATCTTGATTGAACAGCCACAAAGCCAAAAAAAGAGCAGATTTTACCCTGTGCCCCGTAGTTTTTTACGAGCCAGTCTAAAGAGCGATCGTTTGTTTTGTTTTTTTGCTTGCGCTCGTCGCGTTTCTTTATTTGAAATAACAAACTTCTTGTTGATGATCATAACATGCACTTGATTATTGACATGCTTTTGAAACCTGATCCTGTCAGAAACTGACAAACACAAGAGTGACGCGGCAAAAAACAAAAGGAGAAGCCGGAAAAAAAGGAGCACATTATTTTTTCAGCAAACGTGAACAAACTGCCATGTATAACTTTTATCATCACCTTTTGGACTATTATGAACTCGGGACGATGGAATTACTTTCTAACAAGAGGCTACACGTGCTGCTGAAGATTACAGACACATTTAATCATGAGAGGTCTGCACTGACTGGTCTCTATTTCCTCTTGTTTTGAACCTAAATAAGAACTAAATGTATGCTGTGTGTAGTTTTTCTATTATTGGTAACATATCGGAGACTGTAAGGGTCTGTATGTGTTTATGTATGTTCATTTATTTATTTATTTTATATAATCGCACAGTTACAGTAGACGTTACAGTAGACGTTACAGTAGGCTATTTTGCACTGTCATTGATCTGCATTTATAATCAACTCATGTTCATAGTAAAGTTAGTAATAAACATTTATACAGAAGTATTTAAGTGTGTAAAGCATCTGTTTTGTGAGAAGTGCTTCTCATATGATATGTGAGAGACCCTTGCAGCTTTACTTTAGACATTTTCTCGAGCAAATATGACGTTGACTGCAACTTTCTGTCGTACACCACGCCCACCAAAAGAGTAAAATTGGTACCCTTTTAGCAGTGGAAACACAAGCCTGATAAAGGTGACCCGTACCGACCCGTACCGTACCGTACTGTACCAGTCAGTGGAAACGAGCCATAGGTATCCTTGAAACACCCAGGCAGGTGTGTTGAGGCAAGTTGGAGCTAAACCCTGCAGGGCACCGGACCTCCAGGAATGAGATTGGTGATCCCTGCACTAAGGTAAACAGATGTGGACGTGCATGTAAATATGCAATCATGAAAATGTTTTAAAACCACGTTTCACAAGTTAAATTTGTGTTAAATAATTTGTTTCACATATGCTTTACATATTTAACCCTTTGTCCCTTGCAATCACACTGGTGTGATTCATCTAGACTGGTTGCTGAATTTAATGGATTAGAACATTCAGTGTGTCAAGTGATCAGCTGTTAAATTTAAATCTGCTTCCCCACAATGACTCATGCTGAGCCAGAAAATAATGATCACGTTGATTTGTCATAAATCACAATTTATCACTGTTTTCAAACAAATTGCATTTATTTTAGGTTTCAGATAAGCCTGGGTATTCGGTTGCACCTATCCGATTAAATTCCAATTGCAAGCATTCAATTCAATCTGATTTGATTCTTGATTCAATTCCCAGATTTAATGCATTGATATGCATTTATCACCGTAGGACGCCCAATCAGGTTACCTACCTACCTGCTCACTGTTTATCCTCTTACTTACCTTCCCCTTCATCCCACTGTTCTCTTACCATCCCTTTCATCTCTACATTCCTACATTAAAGTCTAGCTCAAAGTGTGACATGGTCCATGCTCGTGAAGTTAGTATTAAACCCTATTTTGTAACTCTCACTGATGGAGTAACAGAAGCTTTCTATATAGTATTTACTTGCCATGTATGGATCATCCATCTTAAATACTCACATTGAAATCTCACAACTTACTCCAACTTGACTGTGCCAAGTTGACTGTGCCATTTGAAAATCCCAACATGAAGCTTGGAATTCCTTACCTCTAATGATAGCTGAGCTGATGCATTTCTATTCATCTGATTAGAATTGAAAAACATTGAATAAAGGTGTAAATGGGTCTAAAACATTTTGAGCTCATCCATGTTTGCTTCCAGTCTGAAGAATTAGATCAGGCAGCATTTGTAGTGTCAATGCTCATGTTTTCAAACACATTCTAAGCAACAAAAGACTCTCCACCTACTCCCCACCTACTCCACATGATCTTTATAAGATTTTAAGAAAAGTTCTCTAAGACAAGGTATTCATACTTCAATGTATTATACCAAAACACATGGATTATGACTGAAATGGTACAGTAGTATGCATCCACATACTTTTCATTCACTTGATTTTCCGCTCACTCATAAGTAGCGTAACAAGGGTTCATTCAGTTAATAGTACTTGTGCTTCACACTAAATGCTCCAAACAAAAAAAAAAAAACATATAAGATCATGGTGGAAGAAGAGGGGAGGATCTTGGTGTCATCTGAATGCAATTGGTCAAAAGAAATGTGTCAGAATGCATGTTATTACCAGGTGGAAACAATGCCTATTACTGAGCATTTCAAGTGCAAGAAGCATCGTAATATCATTGGCAGAAATGTCGCTGTAGGCAGGTTTTTCCAGTGAGCCAAGACTCTGTCAGATGGTATACGATTAAAAAAAAAAAGACAACTAAACTTGATGGCTGGTCTAATCAATTGCATTGATGCAGGTTTGAAGATAAGAAATGAAGCAGTAGGGGAGGTGTGATGCATCTTCTGCCTTCTGAGAACAGAGATTAGCTTTAGAGAAACTGCAAAATCTGTGATAGGATATGACTGTGGGGGTGACTCTCCTCTATTGAAAAGATTTCCAGTCAGGAAATAAGATTTGAGAAATAAAGACAGCAAGAGAGGAAACAGCAAAAGTTCAGTGACACCAGGGAGTGTTGCGATCTGCAAATATCTTGGGATTAATGCCCAGGTCGGCAATGAGCAGCTTGCATTTTGGTGACCCATGGGGCTTGATTTTCAAATCTTTCAAAGGCAATTGTTCCATAGAAATCTGTTGCTTTTACCCAAGAGTTTCTTTTATTATGCTTCTTAATTGGTGTTTCCATGCTTTCCAGTAACTACCCGAGCAACAGATGGTAAAGGTTAGGTTGTGTCTCACACATGCAATATCAAAATTTTCAGTCTCTGCTGAAAAATCTGCAAGCTCTTTTTTTTCGATTTTCTACAGCATTCATAGGCATCAAAAAATAAATAAGTATTGATTTCTATTTTCAGTTAACCTCACTCAGTGCAGGCTCATTGTGCATGCGCAGCTTTTTTTTTTTTTTAAGTAAATTAAGATAGTGAGATAGTGTAGAGACTTGGCAACCTGCCATGGGCAACTCATATCAAGCTATTCAATCTAATTTCTGAACATGGAATCATTTTGTCACACACCCAAAAATCAAAGCAAATCCAAATCCTATCCAACTCGCCAATACCTGCCTTGTCAATTAGCTTCCAAGATATGAAGGCAAAACAAAATTATATAAAAAATGAGAGGGAGAAAAAAAAAACAGTGATAGGAAAATATATATTTTAAAGTTTTTGTGTTCTCTCGCAAACATGTTTTGCGTTACCTCCCTTGCATTTCCACAAACACTTCCTGTTCACTTCATACACAACCCTCCCATTTTTGCAGGGATTCTCCAGTATTTTACCATTTTTTCCCCCGCTATTATCCTGTCATCAAGTCTTTTCCCATATTTCACATGTATTTGTAATCTTGAAAGCACACTGAAATTAATACAAAAATGCATTTACTTTCTTTCCATTAAAACTGTTCGTCGATTGTCCCCCTTCATATGCAACTGCTGAATCAGATATATATGGGCGCGCTCCATATGATAAACTGATCCCAGATCAGCTTCTGTACACACTCTTTAAAATGACACCTCTGTTATCAAACAAGTGAAGAGCAGCAAATGCATCTCTTGTTTTTTACTGAATATCAGTGGTGTCACTGTAAGAATGCATAGATTTATAATGAAAGTATTCCATTACTTTCGTAACTGTTTGTGCTCATTTAAGAGAACATCAGTTGTGTTTAAAATAAAACATGCAGGACGGACATGTTTACATATTATGAGTATTTGTCATGTTTCAAGAGTTCACACTTAGATATTGTTTGACAAATGTTAGCAGGTTTGGCATGCTGTCCCAGGAGAGAACCCTGAGCTCGGAGATGATTGAGCCCAGGGCTACTGCTTGGTCGATAGAGCATGTAAGGGGAGTACGAGATCAGGTGGTTCTTGAGAGCTCCCCATGGTAAAGGAAGAAAGGGGGGGAAGGGGTGGATGGGGGGTTTCTTCGGAAAACAAAAATAAGAGAGTAGTTTTTACTAGGCTACTTATTGCGAGTTTGGATTAATCTGATTGGTTAACTAATGATAGTAGTAGTACACCCGAATATCCCAAAATGTCCTGCACTTTCGCTCCTTTTTAAATGCCGTGTACAGAAGCTGATCTAGGATCAGTTTATCATACGGAGCGTTACTGTCAGTCAGCGCTTATACCAGTCATCGGCTGATTCAGAGGTTGCATATGAAGGGTGGTGATCTACGCACAGCTTTAATGGAAAGAAAGTGAATGCAGACTTTTTTATATTAATTTCAGCGTGCTTTCAAGATTAAAAATACATGAGAAAAATGGAAAAATACTGAATGACAGGATGATAGCAGGATAGAATGGTAAAATACTGGAGAATCCCGGCAAAAACGGGAGGGTTGACATGTATGAAGTGAACAGGAAGTGTTTGTGGAAAAACAGATTTGCGAGGGAAAACTTTTTTTTTTTTTTCCTATCACTGTTTTTTTTCCACCCACCTATTTTTTTTCTCCCACCCAATTTTTTACCCACCACCACGTCTTTCTGCCACTCTAGTCTTGTTAATTCTTGTTTTGTTTTTCAGACACTAGTCCTGTCATGTCTTGTATGTTGTGCTCAGCTTGAGTTTTCTCGGGTCGATCACTCATTTTCTGTATATTGTGTGTCTTTTGTATGAGCGTCATCTCGGTCGCGCTTGATGCGGGTGCGCAAGGTCTAGGCATGCTCGGGTCGCATGCTCTCATCCTGGTGTTTGTGTTTGTTCTGTCTGCAGTGTGGTGTTTCATTTTTAGCACCTCAGTCTTGTTGGTTTTGGCTTTGGTTGGCGCTGGGATGAAACATACCCGTTGCAGTGAGTGCACGGTCAGTTTTTTTTATCATGTACTAATGTCTTGCGTTCAGGCTTCTGTTGGTGTTATGTTAGCAAGTGGTTCATGTTTACATGTGGCACATGCTTTATTGTGTCATGTGAACATGCGGTTATTGAGTTCTCTCACTGACTGCATATTCTAGTCTTGTTTTATGTGAACACATGGCTTGTGTTGTCTCTGGCTACGTGTCTTCCAGCCCTGATCCCTGCCCAGTCAAGTTTGTTTGTTTATTTGTTTTGTTAATGTTTTTTTTTTTTTCGCCTTGGGGTAGTTTTTGTTGCCTTTTTGTTTTATTTTATAAAAAAACCCATATCTCTGTTCTTTCCCCACCAACAACAATGAAAATATCTATCTATCACTTTGTAAATTTCATTTAAAGTGATTTGATATGCATATTAAATGCAAGTAAAGTGTCTTCTTTAATATTTCAAACAATGTTAGTGAATATAAAATATAAAAAAATCTTCAATAGTTCCCATTTAAATTAATTTCTTTATAAAGGGCTAACTTCTTTATGGTTTAGGAGATTGTTTTCCCTACTGTACTGTATATTTAATCACAGTGCGGCACAGAATTAAAATGCAAAAAGTGTCCCATTTTCTAAGAGAAATCCTTTCTTGGAAGCTGAGTTGCAAATGTATTCTTTTTTATCAGCATGTCATTCATCATGCTGTATGAATATTTAAAATTAAAAATGGTCAGCAGGCCTCTATAAGTAAAAAGGGGGGGAATAGCTGGCCATTCAAACCTGTCTTTGGAGGGGAGTTTGGAATAAATCTAGTTGAATTCAGGATGGCCTTTTTGCAACCAAAATGCCTGTAATCCTTCAATAGCTCCTTCAGTAAGCCTTGTGGTCTTATTCGGCCTTAATGACTTGTTCTACTTGCTTCCTTTGTTAGATCTAAGACAGAGTTCTTAGGTTTTTCAAGATTCTGCAACAGCTCAATTAACTGAGTAATTTACAAAATCCTGTTAGTGCAAATGTATTATTTTCTATACAAAATGTGTTGTATCAGAGAACAAAAAGGTAAAATGATAATGTGATGTTTATTGCAGCTGTTTGAGGCATAAGACAACTGATAAGTAAATATTGAAAATATAGATAAAAATGATACAAAAAGAGTGAAGGTAATATTATAGACAATGTTTCTTGCAGGTGATGGCAAAAAGTGAGGAACAGAAAACTGTAGTACACGTCTCAGTTAATTATTAAAATTTAATACACACACACACAAACAAACACACACACACACACACACACACACACACACACACACACACACACACACACACACACACACATATATATATATATATATATATATATTCCATATGCCAGGTTTACTAAATTTAAATAATCTGTAAAGTATTGAAATACTCTTTTTTTTTTAATCTGGGTGGAGTGCTAGTCCACTACGGAGCCGCAGAAAGAAACGTGCCAGGGGATGATGATGATTGTTTTATGTTTTATCTTTTCAGAATGTGGCACTCTACATCCTCCAGTATTTACAGTTCTCAAATTAACAGAGTTGGTAATATGTATGGTTTAATCTGAAATAAACAAATAAAATATCAGAATATGTCTGTATACAGTAACACAATTATTCATTTCAGCATACATTTTAAAATAACATGAATATAAAATATGACATGGTAGGCGCTATATATTAGATTAGATTAGATTAGATTAGATTCAACTTTATTGTCATCACACATGTACAAGTACAAGGAAACGAAATGCAGTTTAGGTCTAACCAGGAGTGCAATAGCAGCAAGTGCAGGATACAGGTATAAGTTATAAAGTGCAGTTATAGAAAAACTATGGTGATATTTACAAATGGATGTACTATGAACATTATATACAGGTTGTATTAGCTATGAACAGATTTACAATAGATGGATAAATGTACAGGTTGCTATTAATAATCAGAAGTGTGCAGATAGATAAACATAATTACAAATGTATATGTACAGTGGGTGTGTACATAATTACAAATGTACATGTGCAGTAGGTATGTACAGTTCAAATAAATGAATCAGTGCAATGGATATGTGCAATTTTTAAATGTGCAAATGTTAAGTAGTGCAGTGATTATGAGTCTGAGTTATGAGGAGAGGAGAGTGGGGTGTGTATTAGGGGGGCAAAAAGTCAGTGGGGAGCAGAGTTCAAAAGGGAGACAGCTCTGGGGAAGAAGCTGTTCTTTAGTCTGCTGGTTATTGTCCGGGGGAGCCTGAAGCGCCTGCCAGAAGGCAGGAGAGAAAACAGTCTGTGAGCAGGGTGAGAGGAATCTTTAAGAATACTGCGTGCTCGGCGCAGACAGTGTTTCCTCTGGATGTCCTCTATGGCTGGCAGTGTGGTCCCTGTGATGCGTTGGGCAGTTTTCACCACCCGCTGCAGTGCCTTACGCTCCGCAACAGAGCAGCTTCCATACCAGACTGTGACACAGTTCGTCAGGATGCTTTCTATTGTGCAGCGGTAGAAGTTCACCAAGACGGCTGATGACAGCTGGTTCTTTTTAAGTTGCCTTAAGAAAAATAGGCGCTGGTGAGCCTTTTTGACCAGGCTGGAGGTGTTGGTGGTCCAGGAAAGGTCCTTGGAGATGTGGGTCCCCAGGAACTTGAAGGGTGATACAGGCTCGACGGCCATACTATTGATGTGGATGGGATCATGTGAGCCTGTTCGTCCCTTCCTGAAGTCCACAATAAGCTCCTTGGTCTTGTCGGTGTTAAGGAGCAGATTATTGTTGGTGCACCACGTGGCCAGATGCTGTATCTCCTCCCTGTAGGCAGTCTCATCATTGTTGCTGATTAGACCAATCACTGTGGTGTCATCTGCAAATTTGATGATGGCGTTGGATCTGTTCACAGGCCTACAGTCGATAGTGAAAAGGGAGTAGAGGAAGGGGCTCAGCACACAGCCCTGTGGTACACCAGTGTTGAGTGTGATGGTGGTGGAGCAAATGTGGTCTGATCTAACATTCTGAGGTCTGTTAGTCAGAAAGTCCATAACCCAGTTACAGAGAGACGTGTCTATATCCAGGTCTCTAAGTTTGATAATTAACTTAGAGGGTATGACAGTGTTGAATGCTGAGCTGAAGTCAACAAACAGCATTCGTGCATAAGTGTTTTTATTGTCCAGGTGTGTGAGTACAGAGTGCAGCGCTATGGAGACTGCATCTTCTGTGCTCCTGTTGCCACGGTTGGCAAACTGATGTGGGTCCAGTGTGGATGGCAGAGAGTCTTTCAGATGTGCCAGGACCAACCGCTCGAAGCACTTCATGATGATGGGTGTGAGTGCTACAGGGCCGTAGTCATTCAGGCATGTTGGGCTGGAGTGTTTCGGCACTGGCACAATAGAGGTGGTTTTAAAGCATGTTGGCACAGCTGCTAGGTTAAGGGACAGGTTGAAAATGTCTGTGAATACCCCAGCGAGCTGTTCTGCACATGCTTTGAGGACGCGCCCAGGAATACCGTCTGGTCCAGCAGCCTTACGCATATTGATCCGACTCAGTGTAGACTTCTGAGGAGGTGAGTGTAATGGGTGAGCGGTCGGTTTAGTAAGTGATCCTGATGTAGGGTTCATTATTGTCTCTTTCAAAGCGGGCATAAAAGTCATTAAGCTCGTTCAGGAAGGAGACATTTGTGGCTGTGGGTGTGGAATGGCTGGGTTTGTAGTTGCTGATGGCCTGTATGCCCTGCCACATGCGCCGAGGATCAGAGTTGGAAAAGTGCTCCTCTAGCTTTAGCTTGTAGCAGTGCTTGGCCTTTTTGATGCCCCTCTTCAGATTATCCCTGGAAGTGCTGTAGGCCTGTGCATCCCCTGATCTGAAGGCAGTGTTGCGTGCCTTCAGCAGGAGGCACACCTCCTTGTTCATCCATGGCTTTTGATTTGGGTATGTGTTGATCTGTTTCTGGGTTGTAACACTGTCAATGGTGGTGTTGATGTATTCCAGAACAGAGGAAGTGTAACTGTTAATGTCTGTGTGAGAGCCACATGTGGCCTGGGAAGCAAACATACTCCAGTCTGTGTGTTGAAACCTGTCCTGGAGTGTGAAGTCTACCCCCGCTGGCCACACTTTGATGGTCCTCACTGATGGCTTTACACGGTTGATGAGGGGTGAGTATTTGTGGGTGAGGAACAAAGAAAGGTGATCTGATTGACCCAGGTGGGGGAGGGGGGTCACAGCATAGGCTTCAGCCATGTTTGTGTATACATGGTCCAAAGTCATCCATCCATTTTCAATTTTTTTTAGATATCATCAATCTTTTCTATTTATCTACCTAATTATGTACACATCCATCTATCCGTCCATCCATTTTCAGTCCTTTAAGGCTTCCATCAAACCTTTCCATTCATCCAACTAATCCATTTTCAGTCTTTCAAGGCATCCATCAGTTTTCTATTTATCCATCTAATTATGTACACATCCATTAATCTGTCCACCCATTCTTTTCAGTCTTTTAAGGCATCCATCCATCCATCCATCCATCCATTTTCAGTCTTTTAAAGCATCCATCCATCCATCCATTTTCAATTTTTTTACGATATCCATCAATCTTTTCTTTTTATCTACCTAATTATGTGCAAATCCATTCATCCATCCATCCATTTTTAGTCTTTCAAGGCATCCATCCATTTTCTATTCATCCATCTAATTATGTACACATCCATCAATCTGTTCATCCATTTTCAGTCTTTTAAGGCATCAATCAAACCTTTTCATCCATCCATGCATCCATTCATCCATTTTCAGTCTTTTAAGGCATTTATCCATCCATCCATTTTCAGTCTTTTAGGGCATCCATCCATCCATCATCTTTTTATTCTGTTCTCTACATAAATGCAAATTCTTGTTCAACCCTGATATGCGATGTTTTCTGAAACACAAAACATCTTTTGCAAAAAAATAATTGTGTAAGTGTAATATTATCACTTTAATTTGCTGTTTTCTATAGACATGAAAAATGAACACAATGTCAATGTTTCTGCATCATTATTATTTAAAGAGCTGAGCATTGAGGCTGTTTATGGTTTTCTGTAGCTCAATAGTGCCACATTATTTCATGGTGTAAACCATTCAATCACTTAACAATTCTGGAATTATTTCACTAAAGTGGATTAAAGCTTCAAAACCAGGGTCACAAATTACCCTTTAAAATTATGTATGAAATTTAATTTAACCCTAGATTAAAAACATGTTAACCCAGGATTAAGTGTACAGTTAAATGTCCCTAATATCTTTAAATGCAGTCGCCACCTGTGCAATTTCCCTCGCTTTCACCCTCATCTTCCATGTAGATTCTGCAAATGTTCATTAGAACTGTTACTTTTTGTCTTGTCTGGAAAAAAAAACAAGCATTACAAGTGTAAAGCAATGTCATTGCTCTGAGATGTTTAAAAAAACTACAAGAAACAGGTTGTGAGTGGTTACACAGTACAGAAAGCACCTTGTCTTACCCTGTGGAAGTAAGATTAAGTCATTTTTTTTATTCCATTACTGTGGTAATGCGGCATTAAGCGTGAACGCTCAGCTCAGATGAGAGAGGAGAGCAGAAAAAGGGAATGCATATACATGAAAAATGAAAGTGCTGTGCTTTATAATGTGAGTAGAGAGATGTTTAATAAATCAAATATTGCCTTACACACGGGGACCCTATACTCTTACAATAAATTAGGGGACAAAACTAGGTGCCAGGCTAGGGTAATTGGCTATGCCGTCCATTGTTAGATTTTTCCTATCCAGAGAGTTGTTATTCCAATCATAAAATACAATGACTGCACATAATGATATTGTCAGGGAGGAGAGACGGGAGCCATTTGAATATATTTGAGGAAGATTTAGTTGGTCTGCCTGCCAAAGCATAACATGCAGCATTCTTTATAGCTTTATTAAATGCTGCACCTCCAGTTGTTGTGCTGTTTCTGTGGGCGGAGTCTGCTAAATACATAGCAGCTGCTGCATAGGTTTTCTCCGAAAGAAATGTGCAGTCATATGCATTCAGCAAGCAGGAAATGATTGCATGCAACATTTTTTATTTTATTTTACAGGTGTTGTGGGTACAAAATTATGAAATTGAGATTATGTAAATTATTTGCCTCTGTATTTCATAATCAATTAATCTATCTATACACACATTACATTTTAATGTGAAAGATAAATATGGGGATGTGTTGATGATGTTTTGTTCTGTTCAAGCCTCAGCTGGGCCAGTTGGCATTTCTGTGTGAAGTTTGTATGTTCTCCCCGTGTTTGCATGGGTTTCCTCCAGGTGCTCCGGTTTCCCCCACAAGTCCAAAGAAATGCGCTATAGGTGAATTTGGTAAGATAAAATTGTCCGTAGTGTATGTTTATGGGTGTTTCCCAGTGATGGGTTGCAGCTGGAAGGGCATCCGCTGCGTAAAAAACATATGCTGGATAAATTGGCAGTTCATTCCGCTGTGGCGACCCCATATTAAAAAAGGGACTAAGCCTAAAAGTCAATGAATAAATGAAAATTTTTAATTTTGTGTGTGTGAACTATCCATTAAATAAGTGACCCCCTAACTAAGATATACAGTAATGAATCAAAACGTGGGTTGAGAAACCATTTAAAAGTTATCACTTCTCTGTATTTGCCATAAATTGGTACATATTGTAAGCCATGCCAACGCAATCTCACGGCAATTTGTAACTTTTTGATTTAGTGGCTAATTCGTATGATCTAATTTGTACAAATTAGTAAGATTTGCTCATCACCCAATAACGGTTAAGGTTAGGGGTGGGGTTAGGTGCCACGCCTCGTTTTTAAAATCGTATATTTTCATACGACTGAACTCGTACGAATTCGTACGAATTAGCCACTCAACTGACAAAACGTAAAATACTTACGTTTCCTCGTGAGATCAGGCTGGACATGATTGTGTGTTTTATTTTTATCTACTAATGTCATAAAGATTTAAAATACAATAATATAACCCTGCTGAAAAAAACAGTTGGTAAGGTATGTTTTGATGCTGGTCTTGCTGTTTTAAATGCTGGTTTTGCTGGTCTTGATGCTGGTCTTGCTGGTTTCAGTGCTGGTCTCAATGCTGGTATTGCTGGTCCACCACTGTGAGACCAGCAAGACCAGCATCGAGACCAGCAAAACCAGCATTGAAACCAACAAGACCAGCACTGAAATCAGCAAAGCCAGCATAAAAATATACCTTACCAGCATATGCTGTTTTTTTTCAGCAGGGAATTTCATAGCATTTACAGTACTTGCAGGTAATAACCATGTATAAAATAGTCAGTTTACGATATTCCCTGTTTTTAGATCTTAAATATTGGGCAAAACAAAATATGTACTACAAGTACATACTAGTACATAAAATATGTGCTACTGTAAGCAAATAAGTAGCAAGTAAAAACTAAGAAGAAGGTTTTTTTTTTTTATATGTTAAAAAATATGGCATTTACTTTGTTTTGCAATTAGCATAGCTCCTCTCTTCATATTAGCTAATAGCTTTTAATTAGAGAAGCTAGCTAGTTTAGCTTTCACTTTTACTGCATGCTGACATCCTGTCGATTACCTCATTGACTCATACCAAGGAATAATCATTCATTGTGAATCCGTTTCCATCCAGTTTGTAATGTAGCTAGTTTAGTTACTTAGATTAGCTTTCATCTTATTAGCTTTTATATAAAATAGCTGATAGCTTAGCAATCTTGACTTTTGAGTAGCTTGTCTAACACTGATTTTAATACACTCATGAGTCTATACACTCTCAGAAATA
>CAIGQZ010001336.1:34688440-34701342 GCA_903798205.1 Danio tinwini
TATATATATATATATATATATCTGAATCCAACCAAGATCCTTGTGGTGTTTCAGACGTCACCATGAATCTAAACCCAGCCTCCCAAAAAACACAGACAAACATCTGTTCCAGTTTGACATTTTTGGTAAATTTTAGAAAGCAGCAGTTCTCATATTCTAATGAAATGCTGGAGGTTAAGAAGTGGTTTCAGATCGATGGGTTCCAGAGGGAAAACGCCCTCGTGGTTCAAGGGGTTTCCTTCAAAGGCCAGATAAAGCCCCAAAGAAAAATATAAGCATTCTTTCAGTAATTACAGTGTAGAATTATAGCAGAGGTCAGATAAAGGACTGAGGAAGGACTAACTTCAGTTTTAATCCTGTCTTAGGGGTTGTTCGCATAACACAGATTTTAACTAAATGGAAAAAAAAACATACTCACTTTGGCCAATAATTTACCCGACAATGTGGTTTGGGGCCTGGAATAAACATTTTACAAATGGGTTTCAATGCAAAAGTTTTTGACAGCAAAACAGTTAATACTATAATTGTAAAGAGAACTTTAAAAAGTCTTCAGGAATACTGAACTTCCCAACCAAATTATAAATGGTGGACTGCATGAGCACAGAACTGCATGTAGTACTTATTTACCTTGTCATATTGTAAACTACTGACCTAAATACATGTTGTCTGTAAAAAAAAACATCAGTAGTGCACTTTTCATGTTAATGTACCCTTAATCCCCCACTCCCCCCCTAGAAAAAAATTGTGCCATCATCGACACTCATGTCTTTCCAGACCTCCTGCACATTCATTCTGTCACAAAAGATGTGAATTTCTTTGAAAATTGTGCTTTCATAATTAATGAAGGTGAAGGTGGAATAGGGCTGTCAAGCTCCTACATGACATAAAGCATCATTTAAGTGTCATAAAAGTAGTAACACTGTCAGGGCTTTGAATATCAAAACCATAAAGAAACTAATTGTGTAAGTGAAATTTTTTGGATAATTCTTGCTGTTATACATCGTATTCATGACAAGCCTTCAGATACTGCAGTATGATACTATGTCAAGTTTGCTGTCTTTATTGATTGAGCAAAGAGAGCTGTCTGGTGTTGGTGAAGGAAAAATCATGTTTTGGGGCTCCAGTATGGAGGCGTGCAAGAGATCTGCAGAGTGGATGGTAACATCAACAGCCTGAGATATCAAGACATTTGTGTCGTCCATTGCATTGCAAACCACAAGAGAGGGCAAATTCTTCAGCAGGATAGTGATTTTTTTCTCATACTTCAGCCTCCACAAAGTTCCTGAAAGCAAAAGAAATTCAAGGTGCTCCAGGTTTGGCCAGCCCAGTCACCAGAAATAAACATTGAGCATGTCTGTGGTGAGATGGAAGAGGCATTGAAGATGAATCCAAAGAATTTTCATGAACTCTGGAAGTCCTGCAAGAACTTTTACTTTGCCATTCCAGATGACTTTATTAAGTTATTTGACTCATTGCAGAGATGTATGGATGCAGTCGTCCAAGCTCATGGGAGTCATACACAATATTAATTATTTTCCACTGCACTATGACTTTATATTCTATACTGTACATTATTTCTGTTAAGTAACAAGACTTTTGTCTAAGCAAAGTCAGACCTTACTGTCCTAATTAAATAATTAAAAATTAAGGCATGATCATATTTTAGTGTGCTAAAATAAGCATAATCTCGAGGCCTTTGTCTTTCATAAAAGCCATTTCTGGTGCCAAATGATCAACTAGAATACTAGTCAAGTTATTATTTATTGTTCCTAAACTTGGATAGGCAACAATAATTTTGTGAAGTAGTGTGTATACAGTACACAAAGTTAATTTTACATAAAAAAAATAAATAAATAAATGTTTAGTCTTTTTTTTATAAATGTTAAAAGGATTTATAAATGTTAAAAAGAACACAAAATATTTTTTGGGGGGGTAGCTGAGGAAAGCTGAAAATCTTTAACCACTGACATCCATAGCAGGAAAAATACTGTACCATGGAAGTCAGTGTTTACAGTTTTTTGTGATCAACAGAAGACTCAAACGGGTTTAAAACAAGTGAACAGAGTAAATAACAACAGAATTTACATTTTTAGGTGAACTATCTCTTTAAGATGGATTACATGTTCTAATAATCAGTGATAATGCTTGGCAAAAGATGTAATGTTTACACATTTATCATAACTGTAAATACTGGCAATTTAGAAGATGCGTTGTGTATAACTACAGCACAGATGGCCACGCACAGTTACACAAATGTGCAATAATTGTGAAAAATTTGTTTTATTGGCTTCCAGTTTCTTGTTGATTCCAACCTCAGAGTAATAAAACAAAATTATGTGTAGATTCAAATATGTAGATTCAACTATGTGTTTCCAAAAATGAACAAAATGCAAATGTTCTGTCACCCAAGGTCAAACATAATCAGAGTGCAGAATGGGTTCCTGACAGTCCCAGGTTTTCTTAAAATTGCCTTTTGATGGAGAACCAAACCATGATCTGTATTCTAGTGCACAGCCTCATTTCACAGGAATTGTAGCGATTTGGACCTCTGCTGCTATAAAGGTGATTTCATAATAGAGAACGTGAAAAAATAGCTGGTTCTCAATGAATCAGGGTGGGTCTATTGATTTTTTTTCCAAAGATGTGGGGTAAAAGAGATTTGTCTCAGTGTACAGATGTATGTGTGATGACTTTACAAGCACAAGATGTCTAGTGAAGGTACATAGAACTGCTGCTACAGACTACAAACGGCTTCTTTTAACTAAAACCAAAATTGATCCAATTGTTGCAAAACATTTGAACACACTGTACAGGATAAATCGTATAAGACAGTAAAAGGATACAACACAAAACCATTGAAAGGAAGGTAGGATGATCCCTTATTTTTTAAATAAAGTAACATGGAAGTGCGTAAAACTGCGGCTGTCAAAAATGAAACATTTTACAAACCAATGAATTTAGATAAAAGTATAATCAAAGAACAATGAAATATCATTGAACTAATGTATCGATCCTACAATATTTCATTGCTAAATTAACACCTTTATTATATCACAAACAGAAATCAATTTAGCAAACCGCATACATATTACTATAGCGGCAACCGTAATCGCATAATTCCATACTATAGACGAATTATCAACCTACGTCACACGAGTTCCCGGTTGCAAAAAGAGACCGGTGGTAATAGTAAACGTGGTGTTGTGCAGTAGGATGCTAAATTCGAAAGACCAAAAACAGAAAAGATTCTGAAGTGCACACCGGATGGATGCTGTTATCCCATGATGCACCGTGAGAAAATTCATAAATGGGAGTGAAGTGACGCATGTGGCGCTGGCGTACTCTAATATAGAAAACACTGAAAATGTATATTTTTGTTCGGGTGCCAGGTAGGTTCAAATCTACCAAATAGAGTATAGAATTAAAAAAACTAAATTATCTGAGGGTATTCACCAGCTACACAAAAAAAAATTAAAAATAAATAAACACAAATACAAGCTCAGGGTCCACAAAAGGTTACGATTGAGAAGTTTATTTAGGAACTCAGAATACTTCAGAAAAATCACAGTCTTTGATAACAGTTCATCACAATTTAATAGTCTTAAAGTGGAACAAAAAAATAAATAACTTTTAACAATTTTGTCTGGGACTCAAACAATCTTTTTTTTTCTTCCTAATGTATTGCAATTAACTGCCAGGGTAACAGAAATGAAATTCAAAAAATAAATATAAAAATATGTTGGTTGTCCGTTGATGTGTGTGATGCGTTGCAAACGCTGCCAGCAGGTGGCGCAGGGGAAAGTTTTGTAGTGGCCAAGCAGTGTTGCAGAGAATACCTGTCACGGAGTGAACTGAGGCAGTGGAACTCACAGTTGGCCAGAGGTAGCAGAGAAATGGACTGGACCCTACAGCGATAGACCCGTTTGGAAACGCTGAATCTAGAAGTCATCCACGTGGATTATCTGCGTTGCTTTCATCATCTCAGCATGCTCAAACACTCTCTCAGCGACGACCTGGATGTCCACGTCGCCCCAACAGTGGCGCCGTTTAACAGGACGGGTGGTAGGACAGGCTCGTTGTTTTCTGCAGCTTTCTCAAATGTGTGAATTAACTTTTTTTTGCTCCGTGACTCGCTCTCTGCCGTGCACTTCCACTTCCGCTTTTATTGAAAACAAACGATTTTCCACTCACGACGTCATTCCTTACTGAGTTCATGATTGGTGTGTTTGGTTAGATTTTGCGGTCCATTTAGTGACCATCACACGCAACTATAGCCGCGGTCACACTGGGCTTTTCTCCCCATACACTTCCATTCATAAGCAAGCGAATGCGTCAGACCGGAAACGCAGGGTCATGCGTCTGGGTTTCGCAGGTTGCTGCGGTGCAAAGTTCAAGCTTGGTGAACTCTGACCTGCGAAATCGCATCACTTGACTGCGTGAGACCAATCCAGGATCAAAACATGACCTCTCTGAACAGAAAATTAAAACATGGAGCAAACGCTCGCTTTTTTTAATGTCTAATCATCTTGTTTAATCCCGGCCCTTTTCGCAGCGCTGTGCGACAGAATTTTGCAAGCTCAAACTCTAGTGTGACTTCGGCTTTAAGCCTGGATTGGTCTCACGCAGTCAAGTGATGCGATTTCGCAGGTCAGAGTTCAACAAGCTTCAACTTTGCCCCGCAGCGGAATGCGAAACTCATGACCCTGCGTTTCCGGTCTGACACATTCGTGTACGTATGAATGAAAGTCTATGGGGAGAAAAGTTCAGTGTGACCGCAGCTTTACACAGGTAGGTTACGTGATGATGACAAAATGGCAGATGTAGTAGATCCGAGTTCCATTCATACTACTGACATTCATACTGTATAAAACTTCGGTCGCATAGTACATTTAAAGAGCCATAAAATCATCTCAGCAGGGTATTTTCGCACCTCTAGTTTTTAGGTAGAAAAAAGTCAGGACAGTGGGTGAGTCCAGCTTTGTTTAGATGCGAGTGCCAAGTGGCAAAAAAGGGAAGAGCTTGCATGAAAAGGGGAGTTTTATCATGTGCATGCGCTGATTTTCACAGAGGCAACACCAATACAGACATAGGGGAGATAGACAATGACTACGTTTACATGGACATCAGTAATCAAGTTATTTGCCTTAATCTGAATAAGACAATAATATAATTAAGGTGTTCACATGAAGTTGCATTTTAAATGTTCCTTTTCCATGGTCCCGTTTTACATGTTATAACACATAATTCAATTCAGTTTCATGTAATTTTGGGTGTTTTATTCTTAATTTGTCGACTTTAACTGCAGTTTGGCACTTTCACTTTCATTCAGGAACATTTTCATATTACAAGATATTGAACTGCTGGAAGAGTGTAGTTTTAATGGAATTTGATACTGCATGCCAAATGGGAGGGAAAAAAAATTCTGCATTTCTCTGTAGATGCAGAGACTCGGTAGGTGCAGAGAATAGCGCCAAACAGCTGTGTGTGTGTATAGACTATCCTGTCATAAAATACAGCGAAAATCATACGTTTACATTCAGAGAGCAACATTTACAGCGTTTTTTTCTGTACATAAAATTGTTGTGATATTACTGTAACTAAGTGTAGTAACTAAATCATTTTGACTAAGGTATGTCTTGTGAAAAAATGTGTACTGCTGACGATACTAACTAACTTTGCCATCTGGAGAAACTTTAAGAAAGAACATTGATCACACACTTACCAAATCTGTAGAGACAGGACAATCAACACGACTGGAACTGTGTCTTTTTTTGAGTGGAAAACCTTAAAACCCTAAAACATTCCCAGAAGCGAAAAGCTCTCAGGTAAAAAAATGTTCCTTACAAACATATTTTTGTCACGCGTTAGCAGACCACTGTAATCCACAAATGTGGGTTCACACGCAAGCTGTGCTCTCATCGTGGGGAAATGAAAACAAAACCTTAGTTGCGGCACATTTATAAATGCAACACTGACAGTCCATGTCTCCGAACAATTCTTCTTCTACTACTTTTACATCTTTGAAGCTATATCATGCTATATCCAGTTGCATCTCATTCACAATAGAGTGTGCTGATTGATTCAAACAATGTCTTTCTCAAGAATTAATGATGAAAACTCAAAGAAGTCACGTTGTACCGGCCGGTACACACATCCAGTCTCCACGCTGGAATTTACACAATGATCACATGACTGTAATGTAGTAATTTCTTTTCAAACTGGATGAATTAATTTGCTCGAAATAACGCAAAAACAACTAATTTTCACTTGTTAGCTAAATATATGTGTCCTAATAGTGGTTTTAGCAACGTGGGACACATATATGTCTGTCAACATCTCAAAAAGTGTGTTTTGGTGTTTTGTGACCCTTTAAATTGAAATGCAGTACTGAGTAGTAGGTGATTTCGGACGCAGCCATTGTCACAGCCAGGCCAGGTTCTCCCCACTCTCAATCACCACAGTCAATCCGATCACTTTCACCTGAATACTAATAAGCCCCACACATGCACATCATTCCCGTTTATCACTCCAGCACTATGAAAACCCTCACCAGCCCTCATTCAGTGTCCAGCCTCATTGCTAATACGAAGGACTGCACTCTCAATGCGGTCAGTGTCTAAAAGTCTATTTAAGTTTACTTACCTCTCTCGTTTCCTGTGATCTCCAGTGTCTACATCTCTCCTTTCTAGTCTGGTCCCTCCTTTGGTTGTAGTCGATTTCTGTATCCAAATATGTGTGCCTCGTTCCTCTGTGGACTCCTCCTCTGGTCGTCCTGATCCATCTGGTCATCCATCTCCATCCTTCACATCAGCTACATTTAGTTCCGTTACACTCTGCCATCCTTTATAATAAACTGTTGTTATACTTGCATCTCTGGTTCCCGTCCCTTCTTGTGTTAATAATGAGGTATTACTTAAAAATGAATAGTTAGATTGACCTTACTGTTAACCGTAGCAAAATTAATCCTTTAATCAACTGATCTGCTCATTTGTTGAGCATACAGTTTATCTGTGTATTTATTCAAAGATCAAACCATTTTCTGGCCAGGAAAGTTAAATTAATCTCTACTGAGTTCACAAGTACAGCATGTACAGCAAGATTGACACATTTAAAGTGACTCAGTCTGTGTGTGAAATCAAATCATCAAAGTGGGTACAAACATGTAATGATAAATTACGGCTATGTACAAGAAAATATACATCTATTTACAAATTGCATTTAATCAAAAAGAGAGGGAAACCAAGATAGATGGGGAGGGAAAAGGAAGAAGGCCAAACAGCCTTCACCATTAGCCTAACCAAAGACATCTGCAATATTATATCTAGTAAAATAGTGTTGGTCAGACTTGTCTTGCTTCCACATTCTAGGTGAGCTGGAGGCAGGTTCCAGGCAAGATGGTCCTTAACGTGAGAGTGAATCTTTAGAAGGGTCAGTTAATTTCTTACTTCTGATAAGGCCAAAGGGTATTTGCCTAGATGGGGGTCTGAGCTAGAGTCCAGCTGACCCCACGGGTAGAGTTCTCCCTCGGATACAGCGCATGGAGGTATCTTTTAGAGAAGCAACTGAACTGAGGCTTGAGGGTGTGTCCAACATCGCACTTCACTCCTGTTATACATTCTGCATAACTAAGGGTACCCATTGTAATATTAGATTTTAACCTACTTAAATTATAAATTAAAAAAACATATTTGCAGACCTTTTTGATAATTAGTGTACATATAATCTACTGTAGTATTTGTTTAACTTTAAAAAAAAAAACAAAGTTGATGGTTGCAATTGACTTCTATGGTGTTTTATTTCTTACAATGACAAGTAAACTCATACCACTTTGGAACACTAACATAAACTCATACAAATTTATAACAAGTATAAATGTATCTTTAAGGATATTCTGTGGTATGCTGTATTGTATTTATTTGTTATTTATTGTATTTCAATTTAAGTAACAATCATAACTGAAACACCTGGTTTTAGACCACAAAAATTCTTTAGTATGGTGTAGGGCCCTTTTTGTGGCCAATACAGCATCAATTTGTCTTAGGAATGACAGATACAAGTCCTGCACTGTGGCCAGAGGGCTTTTGAGCCATTCTTCTTGTAGAATAGTGGACAGGTCTCTGCATGATGCAGGTGGAGGAAAACATTTCCTGACTCGCTCCCCCAAAATACCCCAAAGTGGCTCAATAACATTAACATCTGGTGACTGTGCAGGCCATGGAAGACTGAACTTCATTTTCATGTTCATCAAACCACTCTGTCACCAGTCTTGCTTTGTGTGTTGGTGCATTTATCATCCTGATACACAATACCACCTTCAGGATTCAATGATTAAACCATGGTCCTCCAGAAAGGTTTAGTGGTCCTTGGCAGTGATGTGCCCATCTAGCATAATATTGGGCCTATGGAATGCAATGATATTGCAGCCCAAACCATCACTGATCTAGCCCCATGCTTCACTCTGGGCATGCAGCAGTATGGGTGGTACTCTTCTTTGGGGAGTTTCCACACCATAACTCTCCCAGATGTGGGAAAGACAGTGAAGGTGGACTCATTAGAGAATGTGTTTCACATTGTCCACAGCCCAAGATTTTCACTGCTGACATTGTTAAAACTGATGTATGGCATTGGCACGAGTGACCATAGGTTTGGTTATAGCAGCCCGGCCATGTATATTGACCCTGTGAAGATCCCGTTGAACAGTTTTAAACAGAAGAGTTGAGATGCACATTTAGTTCTGCAGTGAGTTGGGCGACTGTGGTTTTGAATTTTTTAGATACAATCCGAGTTAGTACCTGGACATTCCTTTCAGACAGCTTTCTCTTGCATCAGATGTAGTTTGTCCTTCTTGGTGGTATTCTGACAATACTCTGGATACCGTGGCTCTTGATACACAGATGTGGCTGTTTAGTCACAGATGTGTCAGTAAGACGCACACCAACAATTTGTCCTCTTTTGAACTTTGATATTTCACCCGTAAACCCACAATATTAAGCAAAACTGTGATTTTTATTTGTATTAATTTGCAACTTAAACCTTCATGCCCTGCTCTTACTTGTGGGATATGCAATCAATGAAGATTGGCCATCAGGGTGGCCAAATTTGATCACAAAACACTAAATAGGGCAGTATTTCAGAGTCATTATCCAACCCCTTTACATGTCACACCAGACTATTTTAGATACTTCAGTGGAATCTGTTTAACTTGCTTGCAACCCTTATCGATATTTACTATCAATTCTATATTTACTATCATTTCAGAATAAATAAGTTTAAGGATAGACTCAAAGTGACATTTGTTTGTGCACAGATTCCCTCGTGATACAAGTATTACTACCAATTAAATTTTCTAAATATATGTAAATCACTTAGCCTTTTGGCAGAAATGCCTTAACGTTTTTGTTGTAAACACCATCTAATAACCTGTTTTAATTTGCAATGTGCCCCTAAGAGAGCTGAATTTTGTTCCTCAGCCAAATCACAATCAGTTGTGGGCAAAAAAATAAATAAAAAACCCACCCACCGAGACTTATTACCTGCACTGAAAGGGAGATAACAGAAGGCGTTGCTTCCAAAAAAAAGTATGATGGTGTTTCCTCTAGTAATTTACTCTTTCTTGACTCTCATCAGCACCATTCACAGGGTCAAGAGCTGCTAAAAGCGATGTAGACTAAGCCCAAAGGAAAGCTTTTCCACTGACAGATGCTCAAACACGAGCAGAGATTTATATTTTTCCCAAACATCAAACAGGCGACAGATGTTTGCATATTAATTGAGTCAAGAAAACGCTCCCTGCCTCGTGAAGCTTGAGAATTGTGCGGCGCAGGCCTGGATCACTGGGAAACCTTCACAGATGGGGGAACATCCTCAGTTTGACCACAATGTAAGATGTTGTTTTTTTTTCCCTAAAAGAAAGAGCTCAGTCATGCGAGATAATGTTTGTATTGCTGTTTGAGGTGACCAGAATCTAGGGCCTTTTTGTTAGTTCATTAGAAGAATTGTAATAAAAAAGCACTTGGCTGTTACTAAACGAGATTGGCATTGGCACCAAGGGGATTTAAGTTTTAAAGAGGTTGTGAAAAACATTAGAAGTGATGACATTCCGCTAATGAAGGAAGCAAGCGTTTGAATTCCGTACACCTGAAGGAAGAGACAATTAGCACTAAACTAGAAGGTGTTAGCGAGCTTCATTCTGCCTTAGAGCCCTCGTAAGGAGAATTTACCTTATAGTACAGCACAGTATCCTAGAATCCATCGCCAGCACAATTGAACGTGAAATAAGTGCATGTGTTCATGCGAATGCTCATGTACTCTACCAAGAATATATATTTCCCAGGAGAACATGCAAGGTCAGTTCTCTGGAAGAGTGCTCTTACTTCTGTGAAAATGCACTCAGTTTAACTTATTTGATCACCGGTGGGCCTTCAGATTCCATTTGAGACAAATGAGGCAGCGCTTTTCTGTAGTTTCTATATGGTGTACGTTATTCAAAGTTAGCTGTCATTGTGTAATTAAATGAACATAAATATTGACTATGTTTACAGGGACATTAGTAATCTCATTATTTGCCTTAATCTGAATAAGACAATAACATGATTAAGGTGTTGAGATGAATTGCTCTTTGAATGTTCCTGTCATGTTCCCGTTTTGCATGTTATAGTACATAGTTTAATTAATGCCATTACGTCAAGTTAGTTTCCTCCAGCGTTTGACAGTTCATGTTCGTCACGGCACTATATGTGATTTTGGACATTTTGTTTTTAGTTTGGCAACAAGTTCAACTGCAAATAATTTATCATACTATGCATACAATGGTGGATACAAATTATCAAGCAACAGGCCACATCTGCCATTTCATTCACTAACTTTTCATTCATGCTTACACAACAAAGTCACTTTAAAGGTGCAGTATGTAAGTCTGACACCCAGTGGTTGAACTAGGTGTTGCACTTCTGGATCAAAATAAATGCAAGTGCGGGATGCCAGATTGAGTACAGGAGCGAGTGATTTAAACCGTGTTCTACATAAAAGCAAGCACACGATAGAAGGAATATTTGGTTCTAACCAACACCTTGAATTGATATATTAGAAACGACTTCTATTTCTCACAGCTGAACATGTGAAACCTATGACAGTGATCACCTCAGGTAAACCTTGTGTGTTTTATTCAGTGCTAAATGCTAACAATGTGAGTTTAAATAGATTCTAAACCTTACCGTTTCGTGAGTGAGTGCATATTCTGTGTTTCTAAAAGGCTGTATTTAAATTGCTGCCATGTTTCGTCTGGTGCAAACAGCCAAACTGCTCATCACTGCGTATCTCGTCACAAAGCATGTTGTTGGGACACGCGGTTACTATGTAACCTGCTCACCTAATGTTTACGTTCGTAATATTTATATCATTTGCTAATTAATAACCTCATGTGGAACGGAATCTGTCTCCTTTCGACATCTGATACTGTCCATTTTGGTCACAGGAGCATGCTTTCAGAGGCTTTCTGAATGAAATATGCTGTTTTCCATCAAGGCAACCCAGGGTGCTGAATTATAATTGGCTAAACTGGCATTGTGCTGGTGAAACTTACCTAAACAAAGACAGCATTCCGGCATGGAAAAAACTTTTTCAAAGTAGAATATCTGTCTTCAGCATTGTTTTTCAGTTAAACAAGTATATTCACTTGGGATGTTGCTTAAATAACTGCACACATATTATGGTATTTTTATGCTTTAGAAGAGTCAAAAACTTACATACAGCATCAAGTCAAGGCTATTCACAATGTTCATTTCTTCCAGAATTCTTAGCATAGTCATCATTTCCCACTCACCAAAAAGGTGCTCTCTTGCTTGAAGCTATTCTCATTTGTTTGTTGTCAAATGCCTAACAACTGCCATGTGTGCATCCTGTTGCAAGATTGCTGTAAAAAGTACAACAAAATGGTAATAGTTTGATTATAGTGTTTAGATGTCTGTACTGCACTTCAATGATGCGACTAAAATAGAAATACTCCACATGTCTTTATCTGATTTCTGTTTAGTTCAATTACAACTTTAGTTTGATTAAGGTAATTAAAATAAAAATGTTTACATGGTAGACTCTTAATCAGAGTATTGTCTTAATATTAAAATCAGAGTATTCATGTTCCTGTAAACATACTCATTGAGAGTTTTATTTTTCCTAACAATTCTTAATTCTCTACAGCTTTATTCAGCCATTAAACAAAATATAAAGTAATGGTAAATGGTAACATCTCTTTTTATTTATGTTTATTTATTTGTTTATTTTATTATTAATAATATTTTTTTTACAGATGATACATTTAAACTCACAATTTATTAGCAACTGCAAACTTACATTTCTAAATGTTAGCATGATTGTTAGTGCCAGACAGGCTGGTCTGAGTATTTAATAAACTGCTAATCTACTGGGATTTTCATGCACAACCTCTCTAGGGTTTACAGAGAATGGTCTGAAAAAGAGAAAATGTCCAGTAAGCAGCAGTTCTGTGGGAGCAAATACCTTGTTGATGGCAGAGGTCAGAGGAGAATAGCCAGACTGGTTCAATAGAAAGACAACAGTAATTCAAATAATTCAATTCAATTCATCTTTATTTGTATAGCGCTTATACAATGTAGATTGTGTCAAAGCAACTTCACTTGGAAGTTTATAGTGAATTAAAACAGTGTCAGTTCAGTTTTCAGTGTTTAAGTTCAGTTCAGTTTAGCTCAGTTCAGTGTGGTTTAATAATCACTACTGAGAGTCCAAACACTGAAGAGCAATTCCATCGATGCGCAGCTCTACAGATCCCGAACCATGCAAGCCAGTGGCGACAGCGGCGAGGAAAAAAACTTTACCAATTGGCGAAAGTGAAGAATTTAAAAAACCTCGAGAGAAACCAGGCTCAGTTG
>CAIGQZ010001336.1:34732543-34746107 GCA_903798205.1 Danio tinwini
GGACTTCAAATGGATGGACGGATGGATGGATTTGTACATAATTAGGTGGATAAATAGAAAAGATTGATGGATATCTTAAAAAATGTAAAATGGATGGATGGATGGATGGATGGATGCCTTAAGACTGAAAATGGATGGATGGGTGGATGGATGGATGCCTTAAAAGACTGAAAATGGATGAATATATGGATGGATGGGTACATAATTAGATTGGTGGATAGAAAAGACAGATGGATTTCTTAAGAGACTATAAACGGATGGAAACATGGAAATATCAAGCAATAAATAGATTAATAAACTGAAAATGGATGCATGGATGGATAGAAAAATTGGAAGATAGATGGACTGACACACTGACAGTGATCACATGGATGAAAAATGGATCATATCAGACACAAAGATATTTATTTATTTTAAATATATTGCTTTTGCTGGGATTCATCTTAATAATAAACTCCCTATGAAATAAACTTCCTAAAATATGTACTAAACTTCATATGTGGGTGTTGCCAACTCATTTCAAATTCACACTCAATAAAATTTTAAAATTAAATGAATATATTAAAAGATCTATGCTGAAGTTGTCCATTTAATGTTAACAACCTCTTTAATATGCAAAGAATAATGGAGTTACAAATGCACATTATAAAATCGTAAAAAAAACTGACAATCCATGAATAAATATGACTCCAGGACAAAGTATGAACAAAGTGAGGCTCAGCACATGATAACCCAGGTTATATTTACCCAAGGTTAAGAATTCAGTTCAAGTGTGAAAACTCCAGAAAGGTCAAGCGTGCTCACAAGAGGATTCACACGACCTCACATGTCTGTGCTTCTGGGCAGCAATTAAACTCTGACCTTACATTTAAAGTGTCAAACATGACCATGAGGGATACAACCTCTCCCTACAAAAACTGACATGCTCCCATTTAACATTAATCATGGCATCAGTGCAGTGCAAACACCATCAGCTCCATCACTTCCACTGTAGCGGTCAAAGGTGAGCAGCTACCCCTCCTTCTGTGTTACATTTCACATTTTGCTGACTTTATGGAGTTCATAATAGCATCTGAAAAAATGTGACCCATGTATCTGCAGTAGTGTTAGAAGCAGTGATGTCTTCCATTAATCAGCCTTGCTTCCTCCGTAAGACATCATCTAAATTATCACACAATAGAGGTTTGACAATTGCACTCAACGGAATGCAGTAATAATTGAGTGCATAACAACAACGTATTGAAACGGCAGTAATTCAAGCTGACGCCATCACAAAGACTCGTACTGAGCAAAGCATGTGTAACTCTCCCCTCATAGTTCTTCAAAAGCTCCTCTGACGTGAAAGTACATTACACTGAAAATGTGCCACGTTTATTTCAATGTTGTGCTAAGAGTACATGCACTGTAAAATTAGTTGACTTAACTTTAACAATGGAATAAACATGTTGCCTCAAAATTATTAGGTACATGGACTTATTAGGTACATGGACTATAATATATATATATATATATATATATTTATATTTAAAAAATCCATAATTTTACTGTTTATTTCTGGCAGCTGGGGTGCCTGAAAAAAAACGTAAAATAGCGGCTGTTAAATTACATAAATTTACTGTAAAATAACGGACATATAATTACAGAAATTTACTTAAATTTAAATTTCTGGTAAATTTCTGTAATACAACCTTTATTATTTTACTGTAATTTTCTGTAATTTAACAACCGTTACTCTACAGTTTGATTCAGGCACCCCAGCTCATTCACAAACATCACTTTAGAACTAGTATTTGAATTATTCTCTAGCATAATGTCTAACATCATGACAAAACAGGTGATTTTGCTCACATTTTAAGATTATAAGGCTGAACAACATGAAATGCCATCAGGCTACAGCGTTATCCCAATATTTCTCTGTTGTATACAAGAGATCACAATAATTAACCCTGAAAAAGTCAAAGCAAAGCAAAAAACTACCAGATTATTATAGTATAAATACAGCATTACAACTTAAAAAAGAGAGAGGTCTACTTAGAATGTCACTTATACGTTCTGTAATGATTTGTTCAGCTCTAGTTTGAAAACTAACGCTTACAAAATGCAGTTTTCATTTTAAACGTGCTGAATTTCAGAAATTATGAATATTTAAAATAAGCACTATCCTTATAAATAAACTGCATAGTTGCAATCTAAACAACTACATTGTCCCCTAAAAAAGTCTCAAAAGTATATTATGTTGTACAACAGCTGCAATATTTGCCAAACTGTAGTGAGTTTATTGATCTGCTGTCACTCTATGTGGGCGGAGTAATACACAAGAGTGAAGAAGCTGAACGGGGTCTGATATTGCAGAATATCAGATTTGAGAACCAGACAGAACTGCTGTATTCTGTAAATGTTTTTGTATTGTATTTACTACACAATCACTCAACATCATAAATTCTGAAAAAATATGTGAACAAAATCACTGAAATAGACTCAATGCAATATAAAATACTTGGCTCAAACTTTAGGCATATAATATTGCCATCTGAGTGCGTGCTTGTGTGTGAGTAAACATGCTTGTCCATGTTGTCTTTGTGCATTATTATTTGTCTTTCGTTTATGTTTAGGCTTTTTTTTTCAGATTTGTGCCAGTTTTGTTGATTTTACTTGATTTATGTTTGTGTGCGCAAGTGATCGAATGTTTTTCCATGTGGGGTCAATCTGACCCCAAGGGCCCTAAATTGTAAAAAGTTTACCAAATCCAATGTTATAAAAATCCATATGAGTTGTTTTTTAATTAGAAAAAAAGCATATTATATTTGCAAAATATACAAAAATATAAATTTTATTAGATTAGATTATAAGGCACACTCATTACTGTTGGTGTTGTCAATCTAGCAAGCTGCATTTGAATCATGCCAGAGGAATAGGGGCCAGGTGGAATAAAAAAACCCCTATGCAATATGTGTTTAGATGCAAAAACCTAAGCACCATATAAAAATTTAATCTAAAGTGAGCATTTTTCTCAGACTCCTGTAGGTTCAGTCATACCACTTTAATTGCAAAGAATATCTTTTTTTCATAGCCTTTAAATAAAAATATATAATTTACGTAAACATAGGTAAAATGCTAATTTTAGAAGAACATTCTAGATAGCACTGAGGTTTTTGCATCTGAACTATTCGTTTTGAATAGTAACTATTAGTTGAAATGCAATACCTTGTTCAACTGCTAGCTTTAAATCTTACATATTGTACCTTTTGAAACCTGGTTTATACTCGATACGTTTGCTAGTTCGTTTGAGTATGTGCAGCAAATGTGACATCATTGCTGTTTTTGCAGAGGTTACAACTTTGGGTGTGTGCAACATGATTTCAGCTGGCGGAGTGCATGACATTTTTTGAGACTCAATCGAACAGTTTGTGTGGTGCCGCATTTCATTAGAGTTAAATTTGAATCACTTAAAAGAGATTTTGTCTGTAACAGATACACCTGTACAGACATCTTTATGATCTGTCTATGCGTGATTATAGGGATAACCAGATGACCAATAATTCTTGGCTAGAAATTGCAACAGCAGTGGGAAAGAAGAAAGTTTTTGTAAAAGTTTAGAAAAGCTTGAGGGATAAGTTTGCTATAACCAAAAAGAGAGGCCATGGCAAAAGTGGAGACCCATGCGGTTTTAATATTACAGAATACGTTTTACACTGATGTATATATTACAATTTTGAATTTTAAACAATTTAATAGCTACAAAACTAAAATGAAGTAACAAATTATGTGTTTGATAGCTGGAAAGGAATATTTGAACCTATAAGTTTACAATACTGATGCCCTATTTTTCTAGGCTTTATATATGTATGTTAAGCAACCCATGTTCTGTTGTCATTAATATAGTAATAAACTTTAATAGGTGGAACAGTTTGAGATATGAACAAAAGCAAGTGATGCATCAAAGTTTGAATTAAAAAAATCTTTAATGGTTATAACAATATTTATAATCATTAAAATAATTATTAAAAATAAGTAGTTTAGAAATCTTCAATAATTGTAATGATATGACTTAGTTTCAGAAACTTCCTACTTCTATGTTTATCTGTCTGATTTTACGGTGGGTTTCCCCTTGTTGTTTTAAAGTATATCACAACGGTGAATGCGTCAAGTATAACAGCCTCGTCCGTTTTGTGAGGTGCATGCGCAGCCAGCGGAGGTCCGCGACGTGGCACCAGGCAAAAGTATAAATCAGCCTTAAGGCAATTGGTTTATTTGTTTTTTACAGAGTTTGCGAATGGATCTTTCTCTAAAATTTCTCATGTGTTCTCCTGTGGCTCTCTTCAGATAGTCCCCATGTAAGTAGCCTTCTTGCCAAAGTAAATTTCATTATGCATGCATGGCTTTGCAGCTGCCACTCTGAAAACTTTATGTAAAAAAAATGTCCTGAACTACTATATAATTACAGGACCAAACCATTATATTTGGCATTCAATTTAAGACGCTTCAAAATTCCTGCAGACTGGCCACATCCTCAACCATCCTTTACTTTGGCAGACTGTTTTATAGGCTCACCGCTGTATAAAGCAGCAAGACCCAACAGTGAGCTATTTTATGAATAGTGCTTTGATCCGAGTCATATTGCAGAGATTTTGGAATAAGCTGCGAACAATAGGGTCTTTCATGAATGGAGATACACATATTGTGTGAACAGGCAGCCAATCACCCTGCCAATTACATCTTAGATAGAAAACAAGCATGTGGTTTTCATCTAACGCCTAATGCGCACTGGCACCAGGCACGTTGTTGTATTACGGTCAAAATGAAGAGATGACAAATCATGTAAATATTCTCCTCGTCTCCATCATGCTAGGTGTCCTGATTCGGTGTGGTTCCAGCAAGGAATATAAAGGCCTCGGGCAGCACCAACATCAAGAGTGAGGCTAGCATGTCGAAACCTGTCGTTTAGATTTGGAAGCCGACCATGAAATGTCTTCCTTCTGCAGAGATTAAATCATTCCAGCTGGCTCCGGTGTGCTATTTCGGTCTAACACAACACACTTTAGGTGTCAAGACCTCTCTTAATGAGAGGGCAGGGAATTTGTGTTATTCATGGTAGGAAGCAGTATAATTAGACTTGATAAATTAGCGAAACATTAAGTTCAATGTTTCATTATAATGCATCCGATTACGTGGGAGAAAAGCAATTGATTTTGGGAAGTCACGTTAATCATTTGCCCTCACTCTGTAATCTCAGGCCTGTGTCACAATTCCACTGTCATAAAGTCAGAATGCATTTAATATGTTTGAGAATTCATGTGTATGTCAGGAAAGGCAGTGTTGTGTTACTAAAAAAAAAGTAACTAGTTAAAGTTACTAGATACTTCATTCTAAAAGTAACTCAATTACTTAATCGATTACTTACATCAAAAAAAATATCTATTACTGTTAAAAGTAAATTTTTTGTTACTTTTCCAAAGAACATTTTCCCCCTATAACATCACTTAAGTGCTGCATAGAGAATACACTGTTGATCAGCTTCACAGTTTTAATTAATTTGCATTCTCACAACTAAAACACGAGTAAAACTTAAATAAAAAGTAAAACAAAAAAGCAAAAACTAAAGTTGCTTCAGCATCATAAAAGTTTGTATTTAACCCTTAAACATGTTCCTTCATAGATTGAGTATGAAAATAGCGACAATATACAACAAACACAAAACCTTTATGAAATAAACAAATGAAAGTAAATGATCATTCAGAATCAATTTGGTGAAACTCAGCAGCAAGAAAAACGCTATTATAGACAACCATAAATGTTGTGCATTCTAAACAAAACTTAAACATGAAATCTATAAGCGATTTTCAAACTAACCACGAATTAAACGTGGTATGTCAACAACTTATGTAAAGTAAGCTGTGTATACATTTAAAGTGCAAAATCTGCTGTTGTGTAACAGCTATAAAAATATGTAAAACAATAATAAAATAAATCACGGCATTATTCTGAGCAATACAACACCTTACATTTAAATAATATGTTCTGAAATATAACAAAAATGTGTCACTGTGTCTACTAAACAAATCAATGTTGTTATACAGATAATAAATGTCTGCTTTTGAAACAACAAACATTGTAGTATTAGTAATAATAATTAATAATATTAACGTTAATAGTCTCTCACGTGTGCTCACATTCTGTCTACCTCACACGTGTTCAGTCTCTCTCGCGTGCTGCGTTTCAATGCGCATACTATTCATCGTAAATAGTATTTAAAAATATAATTATTATGCCCCAAATCGTAGTATGTTTAAAAGAGTATGCTAAAGGTTCTCGGATGGTTGACTATTTCCGGTAAAATTTTTAAGTGTAGAACCGTGTATACTCTAGCTGCTGAATACAGCGGTTGGACGTTGGACGTGCGTTGGATTTTGGAATTCGATTAGAACGACAAACACGGGTGAAAAGTGTAAATAAACTACAAACATGATGGATGCACGAGACCAACCGTCAAGTAGAGAGGCTTTGGTTAAAATGTTTGAATGACTGTTAATTAATATCTAGCCAACTAGAAAATATTTAAATCGCATGTTATATTTCATCTGAAACAACAATGCTGAACCTAGACGTGTTTGGACATTAACATCTGAACGCATAATTATCCAAAAACCTGAGGAGATTTCTCTGCATGAAAGATTCGAGAGTGGGGGATTATCCTGCTGCTCCTTCTCCAACAAGGTTGGTAATTAAATATAAAAGAAACGTGAATGATGTGTGGATGATTGACAGGGCCTGTTTACGAGGAAGTAGTATGTCCCAAAGCTTGCATACTTTTCTGTTACACATTCAAAAGTATATATTTTTCCTTTACAAAAAAGGTACATACTTTTAGGGCATAGTATAAGTGTGTGAATTGGGACGCAGCGTTGCCCTCTCTAGCGCGCACCCGGTCTTTCTGCTTTCGCTTTGTTTTTGTCCAGTCTGGCGCCTCATACACTATGTGTCTTCTTTACAGTGGTTGGTTGGCATCCACCTATTCCATTACAGCATCACTGCTGTAAACAGGAAGATGTAGGCTAGACTGCAGCCAAAATTAATTAACTTACCAAGTAACGAACAAATGCATCATATTGTAATGGTAATGGGGTTAATATATAAAAAAATGAAAGTACAGAAAAAGTTACAGTATTAGTTACTGTCAAAAGTAATGCCATTATAGTAACCCATTACTAGTAATGCATTATGCCCCAACACTGAGAAAACGTGGGCTTGATACAGTACTGATTTTTTGTTATCTTAAAAAATTAATTTCCCAAAGTGACTGTTAAAATTATTTTGTTTTAATTCACACAAATAAAATAAAGATTGTGCTGGTAATTAGAACACCAAAAATGATTTGATTTTAGCTCAATCCATAGTCCTTGTCATTTGTACATTTCAACAAGCCAATGCATATCAGAACTTTAGAAGTCCAAAAAAAGAAGAAGAAAAAAAAATATTTACAGGCAAAACTAAATGATTAATGGTGACTTTTCAGGGAATTTTCAGGGAGCGAAAGTTTCAGTGCACTTGAAGAATACTGTGATTGAGACAGCATTTAAAATGGCTGACTCTCTAAACAGTGCCCTGACTACTGACCAAGGAAGCTGACTGAGATGCACCTATTGTTAACAAAAGCAATTATCAAATATGTACGCCTTTGCTTTAGCAACAATCCTGTTTTACCTTGTTCTTACACATCTCTAAACTCTTTTGTTTAACCCAGCAGCATCACAAGTGAAACACTGCTATATATGAGGACACACAGTATATGTAAAGCAAATGTATAATTTACAAATCTTTCACTATTGTAATGAAGTGTATCAAGGTCTTTACACAGCATTCTATGGTAGCCTGTTTCTGCTAAAAAGGGGTTTTGTGATACTTTATCCCAGAATTCTGACATTTTTTTTTCTTTGAATTGTGATGTGCAAACTCAAATGGCAACTTAAAAAGTGTCGACTGCAAGATAGAAATGCACATTTGTGAGGAATAAAGTTGGAATTCTGAGATTTAAAGTATTTATTTATATTTCTATGTTTATTCCATGGTGAAAATGGGCTCCAGTGCTGTTGTGTAAAAAACATTCAAAATGTGCCTTCAGTAATCAACAATCTGCCCCATAATCATAATTCCTAATAAATCTTTTGTTGTTGTTGTTGTTTGTTTTGTTTTATTTATCTTTAGTGTTTATTTTGTATGTAAATAGCAGTGGAATGTATGTAATAGTAGATTTTTGCTAAATTGTGGGGCAGTGGTCCTCAACCAAAAAAGTCGTGAACCAGTACCGGTCAGTGGATCAATTGGTAGCAGACCACGCAAGAAATCATTAAATATTTAAACTTTTTTTATTATCTGTCTGAACGATCTTTTATTCTGAAAAAAATTACCGGTTGTCTCGGTTACATCTCGGTCACTTGAGTGCCAAAATTTTACCCACAAGCTAGGAAAATAGTAAGAAACAGACATCTTTGGAAGGTTTCTTTACGAAGGGGAAAAGGCCCAGCAAGAGCCACGAACTGCCAAGGAATGGAAGATCAACTGATCGCAAATGACGGCGGACGTTCACTTATCGTATCTTTTCTGCGTGCAAGTTTGCTATTTTCAATGGTGACACACGGTTTGGAAAAATATTGGGAGTGATGCGAATGTGCCTTTAAGGCTCACCCAGTTGAAATCATCTTCATGAGCGCACTGTGAGTCATGTGACTAGAACTGACCAATCAACTTTATATTTTGTACGGAATATACACATTTTGTTAGACTAATCTCAGACAAACACTGCAGTGGTTTTGAATTTTCTGCATAAATAAAACTTGCATTAGAGTTGCAGCAATATTTTGTTAGCTTGTCGTCCTCTGAAAAAATGGTTACCCGCTGTAAAATTGTCAATCATTGACCGGTCCGCTGTGATGAAAAGGTTGGGAACCACTGTTGTAGGGAAAGTCACATATTTCCAGTGAGCCTTGGTTGGTCTACAGATACATTCTAAAGATGATAAAAGTGTGTTGCTAACCATACAGTTTCTACTACACACTTTTTAGACAGGTCTAAATAAGTGACACATGCCATTTATAAATGTGGCATGCACACAAAACAGGAGCAGAAATGTGTGTACACCAATTCCTATGTGACAGTTGTGATCTATACAAAAACAAACTTGATTTGAATAATTTGTGCAGCTGTAAGTAAACTCTAAGTAAATATATTTAATACATTCAAGCTATTAACTACCTATTATTTTCTGCCTATTGCCTGTTATTAACATATTAACTGTTCATTAGTAGTTATTATCTTATTCTGCATCCATAATATTACCCAAAGTCTAAACCCAACTTTTATCACACTAACTATTTATAAACAGTTTATTAGTAGTTTATTAAGGTACAGTTGAAATGAAACGAGCAAGATGTGCTTTAACTGCAGACTTTCAGCTTTAATTTTAGGGTATTTACATTTAAATCAGGCAAACAGTATAGGAATTACAACAGTTTGCATATGTGCCTCCCACTTGTTAAGGGTCCAAAAGTAATTGGACAGAATAATAATCATAAACTCCCTCTCATTCATTATTCTCTCTCATTTATTTTTAAACCTTCATGAGTTCTTTTCTTTTCTTTAAGGAACTTTTAACTTTAATACAAAATTTGCCATTTTCATCACTCGTTTCCATTGCAATACTTGAAGATAAACATTGACATAGCAAAGCATTTTTAGTGTTACATAACTGTCCAGATTTTTTGAGGGGACACTATATCTACAGACACTGTTTTCCTCTCGTCCCTCTTCTCACTTCTGACTCACTTTCATCCTCGGATTTGCATAAAAAGGGCTGAATGCAGCTTGCAGATTAGGAAAACCCTCTGTCATTTATTCAATTCCTGCCATGCAATGATGTTGGACAGGCACGCTGTTTAGTTTTTTGCACTTGACACCAGAGGTGCGGCGCTGTGAATAGCCTCTGGTAAAGGCAGTATGTCCCCATTATCATTTCTTTCCATGTGCTGTGTTCAGGTAAAATCCTAAGCCCTTCACTCAGCAATCAGAAAGGTGTGCTTCAAGCAGCAATTGCTCTCTGCTGATATTGGGCATTATCTAACTGAGCCTGAGGGCTGCTACAAACATCTTGCATATTTAAGTGAGCTTTTTCTGACTTGTTCAAAATGTTGAAGCTTTGCTGTTAAACTAAATCTCTTGAACCTTTGCGTGTCCTTCAGTTGTGTTTTCTAAAAAGGGACTTTGAGACCAAACATTAAATGTGGCATACTTTCAGTGGGGAGTGCAGTGTTTTTTTTTGTTTTGTTTTTTTATGCAGTATAAACAAGAAACATTTGTTCACAAGCAACTTGAAGGTCACAAATGAAGATTCCTGTCCTGGGTGCACTATTTTATTAAAAAAATAAATAAAAAAAGCTCTAGGCTACGAGTCTCCTTCATTAAAGTCACAATGGAGGAAAAAATGGCATTCACTGAGTGAATGTAATAGATCTTCACTATTTTTTCTCACATCATCAGCTCATCAGAAAGCAGCAAGATCTATTTGTGGGCTCATTAATTATATTCATTCACATCCTACCTGAATTCACATTCACATCCTATCTGAAACTGAATGTTTTTTTTTTATACAGTACATTGTTAGAGAACTTTGACCATCTGACCTTTGATATTGACCTTTCATACATCAGTAGGATACATAATACTAGCTGTGTTTGAAACTGGAAGAAAAGAGTCAGACAGTGACTAAACAATGAGAGATTTGTTTTAGACAGACAGACAGACAGAGTTTTCATACTTTCATTTGTAGTCCAGTTTTTATTCAGTTCAGTGTGGTTTAATCTCCACTTCTAAAAGTCCAAACAAAAGTATGAAAATCCAATACTTAAGCACATTATACATTACAGTTAATATAGTCAATAATCTTCAATTTGGAGCCATATTTAAAGCCGCTAACTAATGTCTATTAATGTAGAGTTAATGCTTAAATGTTCAAAAAAACCCTTCAGTTAAAACAACATTAGCACCTGTTAGCTTTAATTGCAGAAAAACCTGGATAATTTTGAACTTTAGTCAGCTGTTATCATCTTCCGGGTTTAAAATAATTTTTGGTATCACTTCGTATCACTTGTCTGCCTATCCAGAGATGACATGCCGGTTTTTCATGAGAGCACGTGCTTTCCTATGACAGACCTGCCAAGCTGTGAGACCGCGGCAGCTCACGGAGTCTTTAGCCAGTCATGAAGGGTCATGTGTTTGTTTCCATGATCAACGGGGATTGTGGCATGGCATTCCCCCAGCCAAGCTGTTTGTGTGCAGCAAGCATTTCTGTTAAGAGAGCTGTACAAGAATTTGAGGATTGCAGACTTTGTCTTTTATCAGTTAAGTTCATTACCATTCAGACACATAGCCTAAATCAGCGTGTTCACCTATGTATAAAATCATACAGATTACCAGCAGCGCTAATGGTTGGAATAGATAGGGCAAGAGACCTGCTGTACCACTGTGTCTGCATTCGGACCCAGGGATTCAGGAGGAGTCCTCCTCATTTATAATGTTTCTATAAACATGATTGTCTTTATAATGATATAACAAATTGTAGTTATGGGTTTATGGAATTACGAATAACACATGTAGCAGGACATTAAACTACTTAATGTTTATTTATTTGCATTTTAATTTTGTAAACTATAAAATCATGGATTGCCTCACATTTTTTCCCCCTGCTCTGCTGGCCACGCGCACTCCTCCCTCTGCCCACTGCGCTTCATGCCCATCTCAGAGCATTTATTTATTTATTTTTTTATTCTGAGGTAGACTTGAACTGAAAGGGTTTCATGACCCTTTAATAAATGATAAATTAACTATTTGCTAATGCTTAATAAATGATTCATAGTTTGCTGTTATTATAAAGTTACTGAATCTTTGCAACCTTATGTACTAAATACATAACTTATGTAACTTATGTTTCAATGCTTGAAAATGATAAACTATGTGCTGATGCTTAACTAATGGTTCATAATGTGCAGCTATTATAAAGTGTTACCATGTACAGTTGAAGTCAGAATTATAAGCCCCCCTGAATTATTAGCCCCCCTGTTTATTTTTTTCCTCAATTTCTGTTTAACAGAGATTTTTTCAACACATTCCTAATCATAATAGTTTTAATAACTCATCTCTAATAACTGATTTATTTTATCTTTGACATGATGACAGTAAATAATATTTTACTAGATATTTTTTTAAGACTATACAGCTTAAAGTGACATTTAAAGGCTTAACTTAATTAGGTTAACTAGGCAGGTTAGTGTAATTAGGCAAGTTATTGTATAATGATGGTTTGTTCTGTAGACTATCAAAAATATATATAGCTTAAAGGGGTTAATAATTTTGACCTTAAAATGGTGTTTTTAAAATTAAAAACTGCTTTTATTCTAGCTGAAATAAAACAAATAAGACTTTCTCCAGACGAAAAAATATTATCAGACATACTGTGAAAATGTCCTTGCTCTGTTAAACATAATTTGGGAAATATTTAAAAAAAACAAAAAAAAATTGAAAGGGGGCTAATAATTCTGACTTCAACTGTATATATGATTTAGGGGTATCACTTTAGTTAGGGTCACAATCAGTGCCGGCTGGTCAATAGAGGGCGCTGGGGTGCCGCCCCCTTCAAGTTAGACCCCTTTAATATGATATTTATCATCACAAATATTAACAAAATAAATTGATTTAATTATAACATTCTAACATTTATTGTAGTCATACTAACATTTATTGAAAAAACTGTATGAGCAATATTTTTTTATATGTGTGCGGGGTGCCGGACTAATGAGTGTCTATGTAGGTACACAAACTTTTGCAATGCACGTGATATGACGATAAGCTCTAATTGGCCGGTTTTAAATTGTCCTTGGGGCGCAGCGCTCTGCGTCCCGAACCCTCCCATTTTTGTTGTTAGAACGAATCATAATTGTTTTTATATGATTGGCCTTATGTGATTGGACCATTCTCACTTAGACCGTTCAGCAGCAGCTCGTCAGTTAACTGTGCCGACCTTTAATCAAGTGAAAGCAAGTGCAATTTCTCAAGATGAAGGAAAATTCCGTTGTATCTTTGCAAAGATATCCATTCACAAGGCGTTTGGATGAAGAAAAAAAAAAGAATCAAAGAGCTTGGACCAGATGGACCTTCCTTGCAAATTCACCAGCAGTGAAGTGATCGCGAGTACACTCGGGGCTTTTCCAGCACTTGTTATGACAAACGGAGTTGGCTGGCAGGTTGTGATGTAAGTCATGCCTTTTACTGTTTTCCGTGTTTGCTGTTTCAAACAGCATGACGCAAGAGAGGCTGAATGCATTGGCCATGCTGTCAATAGAGAAGAGACTGGTGACTGAGATGACTGACTTTAACCAAAAGGTCATTGAGAAATTTGCAAGCCAGAAAGAAAGGAGAGCAAAAATTATTTTCAAGCAGTGCTATTGGCCAGTGATTAGGCAGCATTTATGTGTGTGTGTGTGTGTGTGTGTGTGTGTGTGTGTGTGTGTGTGTGTGT
>CAIGQZ010001336.1:34746117-34766470 GCA_903798205.1 Danio tinwini
TGTGTGTGTGTGTGTGTGTGTGTGTGTGTGTGTGTGTGTGTGTGTGTTTACTGATTATCTTGATTACTTCATTACTGATAATAAACCCAAATTGAACTAAAATGAACTAATTTGTGATGCATGTATTGTATGTATTAGTAATATTGTAATTTTTTGATGCATCACCTGAAAAATGGCTTTTACACTCTTACTTTACCAACAGTTAGATTTTTTTCTGGTGTTTGCGCCACCATCCCCCCACCCCCCACACACACATTTTTTTAAAACCAGCCGCCACTGGTCACAATTCACAGTATTAACAACACTTTAACTAACACTACTACTTTAATAAACTACTAATTAACTGTTTATGAATAGTTAGTAAGGCAGAAGTAGGATTTAGGTTTTGAGTAGGTGTTATCAAATCTAACCTTGCTTGGTCAAGCCAGACCCGTAACAATAAATAATAGTAAAATTAAAATAATTAGAACTCCTCTAAATTAACGAGGAGCCCGGAGTCTCATCTCCCGTTCAAAAGGAAAAACAACAACAAAGACGAATGACCAAGGAAATAACGTAAAGTCAAATTTATTTGACGTTTAAACTTCAAAAGGAGACAATAAAAAGCTTGCGGAGGTAAATGCCAAAATAACAAACAAAACTCTGCAACTAACTAACCCTCTTACCTGCTCATGAAATGAAACAAATAAAATAACATTCACTTACCTCCCTACTAACCACAAAACATGAGAAAATGTAATGAAACAAAAAGGCACCCTCCTCAGCACACGTGTCTCCGCATAGATCTCTAAGTCAACACTCAGCGTTCACTTTTAACAATTTCGCTAAGTAAAATACAACACAGTTTTTACTTCACAAAACAAACAACAAGCCGGGAGAGAGGAGACTCTCCGAACGATGTTCCAGTCTGGTTTAAATTGTCTTCACAAGCAAGCTAGCCGGCCTCCACGTGATGGCACCTGATGCACCGCACCTGTGCGGTAATAAAGAAACCTGCCGGAAACAGAGGCGGAGAAAAGAGAACCACAAACACATGCAACACAAACACACACAAAAAAACTCACTACTGGGTTATGTAAATGTATATATATTTTATTATTAGTAGTAATATTATTATTAAATTAAGGAAATACGTAACAGTAGGATTGAGGATGCAGAATAAGACCATACTTGTGACCCAACTACTAATAGTTAATATCTTAATAACAGGCAGGTAATAAGCCAGTAGTTAACAGCATGAGTTGTGACCTGAACTAAAGTGTTACTGATTTATATTAGTTTTAAACTTATTCTTATCATGTGTTGTGTTATTTTGTATGCTCAGCCTTTAAAACACTTTAAACAATTTTGTGTTTATATAGTGTTGCAGAAAGAAAGAAAGATTTTTATACTGAAGTTAACTAATGAATCAACTATAAACAAACCCTTACTGTAACGCGTCCTCTCTATCTATGTTCTGCAGAGCACGTTATTGTCCTTGTAGGAACTGTGTGCTGTAAGTCACACGAGTGTCAGCTCATATGACAAATGAGTAAATTAGTCAGAAAAATCTGTTAAATATATCTCTGTCCTTGATGCTACCCCAGATTTCCCCAGCATCTTGAGGATTGTTGTTTTAGACCCAGATTTTCTTTTATTTTTATCCTAATTATCCTAATAATGTTTTGAATAGCCTGTATAATGCAGACCTGCCGGCATCCTCCAGGCATTTTGTATCTCGTCTTGCCAATGCTCCAACAGTTGCAGCAGGCTGAGTTTCGTTTCTTGTCTGCTCTGATTGAGATATATAACCCAGCCGTGTGGCCTCGACTGAAGCCTGACATGTTGCAGGGTCTCAGGTGTCAGTGGCCATTTCCCGCTGAAGGTCCCCGGAACAAGATTAAATCCATTTATCTGTTTCCAGATTGCGCTAAACCCATTTCCGCTGTCATTTACTCGCCGCATGTCATCCTTCAGTGCTCTGTTTTGTTGTGTGAACAAGCGTGATTATCTCACCTCTGCATCAGAATGTGCCTGATATTTAATATACTGGAGCAGTTTGGTGATATACTGCAGGTCTCTGAAGATCACAGCGCACAAGATGAGCTCTGTTACCTCAGCCGTATCAGTAAATTAACAGAAAAATATTGTGCTCAGGGCACTGTCTTTGTATTAGATTGTATTTGTGCTATTGAGACTTAGTATATTGGATTTTGATGGTACTGTTGTGAATGCGGTGGTGTAGCGTCTGGGCATGCAAGGTTTGCACCTGCAAATGGGCCTGGGCTGATTGAGGACCTGCCCACTGGTATGAGAAAAATAACCAAAATAAATATATATATTTGTATGCATGAGCTGTAATTTGTTGTTTCAGTGTAGTTTTTGTGCCTACACCTGCTGTAAAACTCTGAGCCATCATTACTATGCGACATAGGCTCATTTTAAAAACTTACCCCTATATACATTTCTGGAGATTGCATGTTATATAAACAGAGATATGTATGGCTGCATTTCGTCTTTAAAATGAATGCTACGGGGCAGTATGACGCTCTTTTCGCGCTTACCAGCGAACCGCTTACCTCTGTATGGACGGCAATCCCTCTGTTACACGTTTGTCCAGTAGCTTGCCATGTACGTCGGCGGACTTGAGATGCAGAGAGGAGTTGACCACGGTAACGGGGTTCGAGTCTGGTGAAGAACAGTTCCAGAAAGTGGGTAAGACAAAAACAGAAGCCAAAAATTAAATAAACAAGTAAATAACAGGGTGAGAATGTGGTAAAATCTGAAAATGTAGTAAAAATCAGGTGAGGGCTTTCTTTTTTCTGGATTGGTTTTTAAAACTGTTGGTTGGGTTTAGGAAAGTGGGTTGGCAGGTCAATAGGTGCTTTTGAAAACACTATTGCTTGAGTTTAGGGAAGGAAGAGGGTGGGTCAGTCAATCGGTCAGTCAGTCTGTCAGTTATTCAGTCAGTCAGTCAGTTGACAATGGTTTACGCAAGAATGCAGGTGCAAATGGCATTTGTGAGAGAATTTTGAGATCTGAAAAAGCATACAGAGCGGAAAAAAAGCAATACAGTGCAAAAAAAGTACTTTCTGGTACGTAGTTGGTACTCTCCAGAAATGTATATAGCAGTACGTATTAAGAATGAGCTTGGGTTGGCTAGCTAACTGCATTAAGAGGAAGATAAATATAAAAGTGGGGCCTCAAAGAGGAAAAGAAGAATAGAAAAGTTGTGACAGAAAATATATATTTTTGTGTGGGCTTTTTTTCTTCTTATGTTTAAAGTAAGACAGCATCTGAAGAACTGAAAGACAGGTCAGGAGAATGCCAGTGAAGTGAATAGTTTTGTGTTTTTACATTTTGGGCCATTTTGCCCATGTTGCTTGGGTTTGCAGGTAGTAGTTTATTACTGACATTGGCTGGACCTATACTATTTTTGTCTTTACATTAGGATCTGTTCTAGTTGGGTAAAAGTTTTTGGTGGATGGGGGATGTCTATAAATGACCTTCAATGGAGAGTGTTGTTAAATTAATCTTTTACATTTATTTAATTATTTTTTTGTTGTTGTTGCATGTGGCCCTGGCGCTGATTTGCTACACAACTGTGTTGATTTTTACTGGAAATGGGTATTTTGTAAATGCATCTTTTAATTTTGTGATTAAATGAGTAAGATTGTATTGATTGTATGATTGCAAGAATGATAAAGGCTCATCACTCAAGATGAAGTCATTAAAGTAGTCTACAGACTGAGCAGCTGGGGTGGTGGTCCCCAGTTTAAAAAAGGGGCATTCTCTGTGAGAGTATAAAATTCAATAGGCTTTAATAAAGTCTGATGACAATAAGATATTGCAGGTGCATGTTGGACTCTGGCAGGGCTGCCCTTTGTCACCAGTTCTATTCATTATTTACATGGTTAGAATATTTAGGCACAGCCTAGAGTTCTGGTAGAGGGTTTCTGGTAGAGTTGGGATCGAGTCCACCTTTGTCAAGTCCAAGTCCTTAACCAGTCGAGTACTGGTTTGGGGATCATAGGATTTCACCTCTGCTGTTTGTAGCTTTATGGAACCTAGACCATCAGCTTTTATTGGGATGGTTTGGGATGGCATGGATGATAACTAGCACCTTCAAAAATCCAAGGTCATAGTGTTTGATTGTAAAAAAAAATAGGATAACCATCTTCAGAGTGGCGGAGAGTCCTTACCTCAGGAGGAGGAGTTCAAGTATCTTGGGGTTTTGTTCATGGATGAGGGAAGGGTGGAGTGTAAGATTGACAGATGGAAGGTGCAGTGGCAGCAGTTTTAGTCGGTCGGTGTACAGGTTCATTTTGGTAAAGAAGAAGCTAAGGTGAAAGGCAAGTCAATCTACATTTGTACTCTCATCTATGGTCATGACCAAAAGGACAAAATGAAGTGACCAAAATTAGCTTCCTTCTGAGCTGAGCAATGTGCACCCTTAGAAACAGGATGAGGAGCTCAGAGTAGAGCCACTGCTCTTCCATATTGAGAGAAGCCAGCTAAAGTGGCTCGGGCAACTGTTTTGTATGACTCCTTGAAGCCTACGTGGGGAGGTGTTTGGGGCTTGTCACACTGGGAGGAGGCCCCAGGGAACACCCAGCGCACACACAGGAAGAACTATATCTTTCAGCTTGCCTGAAAATGCTTAGGGATCCCCCCAGAGGAGAAAGTGTCTGGGGAGAGGAAAGTATGGAGTTTCCTGTTGAGATTTATACTGCCCCTAAGACCTGGCTCTAAATACGAGGTTGAAAAATTATGAATTTATAGTAAGTCATAGACTTAATTCATACACTGTAATAATTTATACCTTGGAATATGTTTTAAAAAGCAATAAAAATGTATTTGTAATTAATTGTGGAATTTATTTGCAATTGCGAAAGAAATCGGTTTCTACACATAGTGTTCATTTACTTCAAGTGACACTGAACTGGCATGCACAATATAAAATATTCATAAACAAATGATTACAGTATGTTATTTGTAAACATACCCTTAGAAACAAATTTCTAAATTGTTGATGTGGAAGGACTAAAGTATTATAGAGCTAGATCAGTCTCAATAATAATACATTCGCATTTATAAAATTCTTAAACGCACAACACAATTCATAAACTCAAAACACAATTCATAAATCCACAACTCCAATTCATAAATTCATAGCACAAATTATTAATTCAAAAGTAAAAAGCAAAAATATTTCCCAAATGCTCACATGCATCTTACATAAATACTGTTATGTTTACAGTTATGTATATATAAAGTTCTTGGATTACTTTCCTCGTGCATTTAGGAATTATGTTAGATGTATTTTTGAACCACTGAATGGGCATTTAAAAATGCTCACACGAGCATGGGGTCCTTTGAATTTGTGTGCATCATTTTTGAGACCTTCCTGGCAGGACATGATTTGTACACATCTTTTTTAGGAGAATATTCTGTTTAGCCAATCGTGGTGAGTTTTTATTCCACCAATCAAAACACTTCTTACTGAACAAACTCAAGAAGCTCCACCATTTAATTATGATTATTTATATAAAATAAAATAAATTGTTTTAGCAGTATTATTAGACATTAATCAAAAATGAAATAAGCTGAGTAACGTTATATATCAGTAATATTGAGTACAATGATCTTTATGTCATTCGCGAATGGCTGGATTCAATGCATTCAGTAGCAAATCGTACTGAACGAATCACTGACTCAAATAAATTGGTTAAATAAACGACTCATTTAGTAATACAATCATTTGCTGCCACTTGCTGGCATTTTCAGAATATAATTTTGTCAATCACCTCCATGATCAGAAGGTAACGTTTGAATTAAATCCAATGAAATTTTGCCGCTTTAATTGTTATGTAAATGCATTTATTATCTAATTCATTTTTAGATTCAGATACTTTGCCACTTACGCAGCACAGTAATGTTTTAGAAATCACTTTTTAAATTGTTATCAGCCTATATTATTCTGATCAAATTGCTAAATTTAGCTTTAAAGCTATCATTCTTCTTAAAGTCATGGGAAAAAAATCTAAACTCTTAATGGCTCCATAAAGTATACTTACTTTTTTTTTTTAATGTGTAGATTTCTCCATGTATACAAGAAAGCAATCTTTGGGACTGTTACATTTTTTACACTACTCTCCTAAAACGTACATTTTACCTTCTTATGTTCTGAATATAAGTAGCATACTGTCAGAAATGCTCATTTTTAAACCGCTGTATGATGCTGTTATTGTTTAAACATTACATTTCAGACATTTTGCTAAACATTTAGATGAGGTTGTTGGCGAATACTTCACGTTTCCCCAAGACTATTTGAAGGTTTCATCTGGAGTGCATTTTTTTATGTAACAGCAATTAATGTTTCAGCTAAAACATATCATCAAAAAAAGTTCTCTCGCTAAAGTGGAATTTGATAAAGCAGCACTCGCAGCACTCGAGACAAAGATGAAACACCTCAGAAGAGAACTGTGTCAACATTTGCCATCCTGTGCCACCGGCTCAGAGAAACGGATTGCACTTCACAGCCATGAGCAAACTGGGTCAAGGCAAGCGATGGGGGACAAGGACTCACAGGATGCTGTAAACAGAACCGATGACCTCACACCTTTGCCACGCCTCCCCCACTCCTCATGCCATTGTTTTCCCCTTCGCGTAATGAGGACATTTTTTCTCATTGAGGCTTAATGACATTCTGACAGTGTGCCTGTCGCTCAGAGACCTCCGGATTCAGCCAGGCAATTTTACAGTGTATTTCTCCGTTTTTTTCTGCTTCTGTATAGGGAGTCTATTCACCGTCTGAATGAGTCAGGTAAATCCAATTCCAAAAAGCAATGGGATCTCAGACGAGGAGGAAATTACGGCTGGGAGAAGTGATGGTGGAATGGATCGAGACCCCCCTTAGAATTGGGCGCCGGCACACACAATGCAGGACACCACTTTTGCCGCTCCTGTTAAATGCGTTTTTATAATTGATTCCCTCAGCGACACAAAAGCAGGGCATTGAAAAGGCTGTCATTTGTGTCTCTTTGTGTTGTACACTGATGAGGTCGTTCCCTTGAGAGTGCTGGTGGTTGACCTTAGAGTCCAACCTCAAGGACGCTGATGAAGAGGCGGGACCACACACACACAAAGTTATCTTTTGTGACACAAAAGTCACTATGAAGATATCAAACTTATTGCAGCTGGTTATATTAATGTTTTCAATTATTGTATTATGTGTATATGATGCACTGTATTAGCTGAGTTTACTGACACTGATATAATTGATTTGTGAATACTACAAGAAAAATTGTTTTACACATGAAATTATATAGTTCAGGCAAAAATGGAAAGTGTAAAGCAGAATCTACAGTATATTAGTCCTCAATTTAAACTTGTAGAATTAAAAAAAATAGTTGCTAGTGCTCTGTTTCTAAGTACCTAGTTCAGCCAAATTAAAAACTTTGGTAACACTTTATAATAACTACACACTATGAACCATTTATTAAGCTTTAGCAAATAGTGAATTCATTATCTGTTAAGCATTAACTCTACATTAATAGACGTTAGTAAGCAGTTTGTAACTACAGCTGCAAATGCTGTATTCTTGATTTATAACCACATTTATAATGTGCTTAATAACTGTACTTTCATACTTTGTTAATGATTTATTTTTCATTACTAAATTAAGTATTACATTATTAACAAACCAGTTATTTAAGCATTGTTGGTTGTTTTTTTTTTAAAGATCATTCAGAATGAGTTACTAAATTATTAATAAACTATTAAAATTAACATTTATAATTCTTATTATTCAGGCATATACTAATAGTTAATTTGTATGTTAATAAAGGCTTTATTAACTCAACTTCATGCAGTTTTGTGACCTAATCTAAAGTGAGGACTATTTATGCTTTAAAAAATCCCTTATAAATGACAATATGAGGCTCAGTGCAATTCTAAACAGGAAAAAAGAACATAAATGACATTATTAATTTCTATTTGTTTGAAGATATGCAAATGAAACTATATCAAATGAAAAACAAATCTTTGCAACCTTATCTAAAATAAAATTACTGTACAGTTTAAACATTTCATCGTATTATATCATTAAATTATTATATTGCTGTTGTTTTATCCAATTCTATGTCGTATTTTGACACTCCTGTTATTCAGCAATGTTTAAACTTCATAGAAATTTTAGATTGCAAAGATTGTTATTTATTTGATACTAAGCCTTTATATGTCATTTATAAAGAATTTATAAAGCATAAATAGTCCTCACTTTAGATTAGGTCACAAAACTGCATGAAGTTGAGTTAATAAAGCATTTATTAACATACATAGTAACCTTTACTATATGCCTGAATAATACGATATATAAACGTTGATTTCAATAGTTTATTAATCATTTACTAACTCATTCTGAGTTATAAACTGCTAACTAACGCTTGTTAATGTAGAGTTAATGCTTAACAGATAATGAATTTACTATTTGCTAATGCTTAATAAATGGTACATAGTGTGTAGTTATTATAAAGTGTTACCAAAACTTTAATACACTGAAATCTTAAAGGTGAAGTTTGTAAGTTTGACACCCCTATTGCACTCCCGGTTTGAAACACATGAGCAGGTTGCCAGATTAATGACACCAACAAAGGCTGATTTAAATACACATCATAGCAGGAATATTTTCCACATTAAAAGAAGTTTTTTTCCTAACCAACACCTTAAATATATATTTTAGAAATATTATTTATTGCAACTGAACAACAGAAAACTGATAATGATCACCTCAGGTACACCAAATGTGCTTTATTTAGTGTTTAATGCTAATAATGTGAGTTTGAATGCTATTTTACTAGACATTCATTGCAATACAACTGACGGCAGATGCAGATTGTTCTATAAAAAATTGAACTTTAGAATCGTGACTCGGTGCAAGCTAACAAATATTAGTGATTCAGCATGTACATTCAATAATGTTAAAGAGGTTTAATATGTATTAAATAGATTATAAACCTTACCATTTCGTTGGAGTGCAGTAAGTGCACTATTCTCCAAATTGCTGTATTTATATTTCTGCTGTGTTTCATCTGATGCAACCCCAATCACCGCGTATCCCGTCCAAGTGTGCCGCACACCTGCTTTTGAGTGAAGGTCTCGGCCGTTAGATCGCCCCTTGGGGGCTGGCTGCATACAAGTCATAAAGCCCGCCTCCTCCGTGTTAATGAAGGAGACATGAGACCAAATAAAAAAATTAATTACTCTTGCAATAAAATGTTCTGAAAGATGGTTCTGGTCAGTTAAGTGGCACTGGTTATTGTGCCGATATAGGTGCAGACCTTCATTTTTGTAAAGAGTATGTATTGAGCAGTAATTTAATGCTGGGTGTGTCATCATGATTGACAGCTGTGATTGACAGTTTCACAAAGCAGACGTCTGAGCTTCGGCAGGAGACTGAAGTGTTATTATTCGATTTCTGGTTATTTTACCATGTGAAATTAGTCGCTCAGCAGTAAACTATACTTTCTGAAATACAGGATCTGGTGGAACACTGTATATTTGGTAAGGTCAGGGCTTTATCAGTTTGCTGATACACGCCTAACCACCCAGATAGCAAAATACACTCTGGCCAATTCCGGCTAGACTCTTGCCTGCCGGAGACTTACCCCTCGGCCCGAGTCCATCTGCTGTACCTACTCGTGCACATTACTCGCGGGCCGATCCAGCTCGGATGCGGCAGCGTCGGCTCGCTAACGGCCACCTCATCTGGCCCGATTGACTCGGGCAGTAAGTCCATAGTGAATCAGGCCAGATGCGGCGGCCGTTAGTGAGCCGACGCTGCTGCATCTGAGCCGGCCCACGAGTGATGTGTGCTGGGGCCCGGATCTGGCACGATTAAATCTTTGTTATATAAACCGTCACCTTTGTTAACGTTATTACAACCATTTGTGTTGATAAAACAGCAAACACAGGCTACTATGTAAACGCAAAGTGTACATTAGCGAGCCTTTGTTATAGTGCAGACAGCAGCGGTCAAGTGAGAAGTTCGGGGGGAGTGGTTGATTTAATGTACAAGTGTTTGGTTGGAAGTTTGATTCCGCAGCTCCTCCTCTGGCTCCATCAGGCAGTCCTTCTGCGCATGCCCAGGCTCCAATTTCAGCAGTCTTTTGCAACAGTTTGTGCCTGTCATGAGGCGTTTTTTCCTTTACAGCGTTTAATGGAAAATGGCGCTATCGCGACGTCCATATTTTATACAGTCATTGATCCTGTCACATAGCGTGATGTTAGGACAAAGGGTCAAAATGTAACCCGCTCATCTAATGTTTACGTTTAAAATGTTTATGTTATTTACTATTTAATTACCACCTCATGTGGTCTTATTTTGGAGTCTGCTATTGTCCACCGGAGGTCATATTTTTGGTCATGGATGCATGCTTTGATAGCCTTCATGACTGAATTGATCAAATACACGGTTTTCCACCAAGGCAACCCGGGATGCTAAAATAGTTGACTAAACTGGCATTGGGAGGGTTAAAGGAACCAAACAAAGACAGATGTCCAGGCACATGGCACACATTTTTAAAGCAGAATATCTGACTTCAACATTGTTTTTCAGATATACAGTAAAAGAATGTTCACTTAGCATGTTTCTTAAATATCTGCAAACATATTATAGTATTTCATGCTTTAGGAGAGTCAAAAACTCACATACAGCACCTTTGACAAAAACCCTAAATCCTAATTCTCTGTCAAAAGAATCCAGTATTGAGTATTCAAACATAAAACAATTAATATATATTGATGTTCGGTCAAAACCCTTGGCATGAGATGATATGGAAATCGGTGTACTTGTTTGTGTTGGCATGATTAAAAATACCAATAATAAATACCACATTTCTTTGCTATAGAGAAAACTGATGTTACAAAACAAATGTAATGAGTCCAACTAGAGCATGCACTTATTACTATTACAGTAACTACTTTATCATTATTTACAAACTTTATCATTCATCAACATCTAAACATCAGCAAATTTTCTGTAAGAACCTTTATAGATTATTATGGTTAGTGATAAGTGAAATTGGTGAAGCAGATTTTGTGTTGTTTATCCTCCTTTTTGTGGGACAGGATAAAGGACTTTGTTACACTAAAGTCCAATTTTTTTTTTGTATTCCAATACCAAAAAATTGTCACACACCAAGGGACACACTCTGCACACAGACTCTTATGCATATTAATTAATCTGCTAAATAATTGGCAAAACAATACAAAATTGAGTCTTTGATATTGAAGATATTTTTGTTTTATTGTCCCTGCTTAAAAAAGAGAAAATATTGGGTCCATCCCTTCTTTAGATTGCGGACAGAGGGAGAAGAGTTCAGCCTTCTTATCAAAGAGCTACAGGATTATTCCAACCAATTCAAAGTTTACTTCAGGATGTCCGTGGCTCAGTTTGATACTTTGCTAGCAATACTGGAACCGCATATTAAAAAGAAGACCACCACTTTCTGTGAAACAATTGATTCTGCACAGAGACTGTCAGTTTGACTAAGGTACAGAGACACACGCCAACAGACACTCACACCAAACTGCGCCAACACGCTGACATAATATAAACCACAGAACATTTGTATCATATATTAGACTTTTATCTTGTATAGCGACCCTGAATTTTCAAAACACCTCTCAAATTGCCTTTTTGGATGCAGAAAACTGAAAAAAAAAAGATTAACCCAATTCTTTTTTTTTTTTTATGACAGACACAAGTTTAAGGCAGTGTGTCTGTTACAAATGGACGCTCAGACAAACAGACGTGCAGATCCACATGCAGATTTAAAGAAAAGCCATGCAGGCATAGATCACAAACAGAAACAAAATGCAGCTTAAAGTAATCAAAAAAGAATGGTCAAAAACAGGCGAATGGTCAGGCTAGGCAGCAAAGAATCAAAACACGGTAAACAAGCAGTCAAAAACACCAGAAGACTAGACAAGGGAAAACACTTTGTAATATTAGCAAGTAAACAGACAAGGTGAATAAGTCCAGGTAATCAGTCCTTAATGAGGTACCAGCTGTGTGTGTGTAATCAGAGAAAATCAGGAACTGGTGTGCATGAGGTGCATGATGTTATTTGTAGTTCGGTTTAGTGACAGATCTGTAGTTCAGGTGATCATGACAGTGTCAATATGACTGACGTGAAGTCGAGTGTATTTTTTACATCCAAAAATTACGCACAAAAGTTTCAGATCCAGTGTGAACCCTTAATCTTTTGTTGGCATTTAAAGGGATTCTGTTATGTTTTGCAAGGTTACTATAGTGTTGCTTGTCTGTCTAATAAGTCAATTTATTTAATTTTAAAATCCACAAAGCATTTGAACAAAAGTTTGTACTTTAATGAATCAAAAGTCATTTTTTTAGCAATCAGCTTAACAGTTGTAAATAGGGTTTATGATTTTGAGTTTGAATTAAGTGTTCTAAAATGAATACGTTTATGGAACTAAAGTATGTAAACTTAAGTTATCGATACTCAAGTTTTCTAAGTAACCCTTAAATCTTATTACTGCTACTATTTTTTAGTAATTTGTTCCACTTAAACATTATGAGCTCATTTGTTTGTCAAAAAGGAATAGTTCTCCCAAAAATTGGGGTATTCACCCTTAAAGCATCTTTATTGTAAATGACTTTCTGTAAATGACGAACACAGTAAAAGTAGTTTACCTGGCACCTCCATGCTCTACTGTATAATGGTGTTGGGAGGGGCACTATTTTGAAGTTTTCATATGCCCATAAATTTGTTGTAAAACTGGGGTTTTGTGTCACCAGTGGGTCTATGCATGATTATGAAGCAGATCAATGTGTTTTCTCATTTTAATAACAAAATCAAATCACTGACTTCTGATGGCTGTAAAATGCATGTGCTAACTTGTAACTACAGTAGATGCATTTTACGAGTACCAGTACAAGTTTTGTAAGTTTTCTTACACATATCGGGAGTGCAAATTGTGCACGCTTGCATTTTCCAGGCGCACCAGTTGAAAACTGCGAATCACGTGACAAGAACTGACCGATCAGATACATGCTTTGTATGTAATATACACATTTCGGTAGACTAATTACCTTAAGTTGGTGGTTCATTCCGCTGTGGTGACTCCTGATGAATAAAGGGACTAAGCCAAAGGAAGATGAATAAATGAATGAAACACAAAACACCCAAACACTGCAGTGCTTTTGCATACTATGGATGTCAGTGGTTATAGGTTTCCAGTTTTCTTCATGAGTTCTTTTGTGTTCCAAAAAAAAAAAAAAAAGACAAACAGGTTTGGAACAAGAGAATGATAAGAGAATTTTAAGTTTTGGATGAACTCAACCCATTGTAATGTTTTTCAATGAATATTAAATTACTGAAAGAACTGCAGTTTATTTTGTATTTTATAGGTATATTTTTTATGTTTTTGAAGTAACTAATCAATGTTTTTAAAGTGCACTGCGAAGGGAGCACAATTGTAAACATGAAGATCGCCAAAACTGAACTGTAAAAATACTTTGAAAGCAAATTACACCTAAGAGAGATTACCTTAATGCTTTTTTTTTTTAATAATTCCAACTTTCAATGTTAGAATGTTCTAAATGAATAGGGCATAGGGGGGATAAGTGGGAATAGAACACAGCCATGAACTATGTTTCTAACTACAGCTCCAGAGGTTTCAAGTGCTCAAGTTTGCGACAGAGTTTGCGACCTTCGTTGGCTAACGATTATTTTGGGAAACGCACCCCAAATTGTTTAACACAGAAGAAGATGACGAACAAGAAAGTTAGTTGACCTGGCATTATTGTATAATGTTGTACAGTATATTACACTAACTCTTCTACTATGAATGCATCCCATGTAATGCATCATACATCATACGTCAACATTTTTCACACTCTCCATCCATTTCACAACTTGCTAGGCTGTCCATGAGGATCAAATTACACACTCATCTAGTTTCCATATCTTTCTGATACAGCGTGTTCACTGCGGCCTTTTAACACCTGTGGTGATATTAAATATTTGTCAGCTTGTGGGCTGGAAATGTCCAATTCCATAACCAATGTGTTTTCGCCTCTATTGTCAATAAACAAAAGCTCACTGATTCAGGCCTGGAAATTGATCCAACAGCTGCAAGTGCTTCTGAATCATCCTTTCCTTTTTTGATACTTCTTTTTCACATCAGTGGAAGTTTTGAGAATCCTGTGCTCTGGTGAATTCCTGAGTAATGTTTCTTATCATTGGCCGGACAGAAAGAGAAAGTCAGATATTTTCAACTTTATGAGCTTAGACCTTTTTTTTCTTCTCTAATTGCTTTGCAGACATCTAACTTGTGCCTTTGTTTGCTGTTTCTTTGATGCCATCTTTCTGATTGAGAACGTGGAACAGGACAGGAAAAAAAAACTAGTGCAAAAAGAAATAGTTTCTGCTGACTTGAAAAGAAGGTGATATGCAGTCTTTTGACAATGTAAGTACAATTTAATAGGGGTTAACGGTGCATGGTCATTAAATGGTCAATAAAACAGCTTGTAAACTATGTTAAATCATTCAGTTTTCCACAGCTCAACAGTTTGCTAGCTCTACAAAGAACATTTCTTTAATTATTTGAACTACTGTATGTTACCCTATATAAATAATAATGTATTCAATCTGGGCATAACTCACAGCTGATATGATAGTACAATGCATCAATTGTAAAAATGAATGATTTAGTGATTTGTGTTTCCCAAAACCACGCTAGTTATCGCGTAAAACGTCAATATGAAGATCAGTAAAACTGAACTGTAAAAATACTTTGAAAGCAAATTACCGCTTAGAGAGATGACTTTAATGTTTTTCTTTTAATTATTCCAAGTTTAAATGTTGGAATGTTCTAAATGAATAGGGCATATGGGGAATAACGAGGAATAAAACACAACCAGGAACTATGATTCTAGAGGTGTAGTGGTAAGCGTACAGGTTTACGATGCAGTTTGTGAATGTTCGTAGAAACACCAAATCAATAAACTATGTTTGTAACGAAAGAAGATGCAACCTTGGTTGGCTGATGATGGTTTTCGGAAACACACCCCTGTAAAGTCCACTATAATATTTTTGCCTCTGTTTTTGTCCTTATTTTTATATTTATTCTGCAAGTAATACGATTTCCAATATAGTTTACAGCATTAGCTTAGATGATTACAATTATGCACTGTAAAAAGATGCTGTAATACTGCCAATTTAGGTTGATTTAGTTTTGTAAAGTTTGCCAGTAATACTGTAAAATTTACAAGTGCACTGTACATTATTAATTACACTTGTGCAAAGTAACTTTAGTACAAATGTAATTGTGAATTCACAGTGCACGTGTACATTTTACAGTATTATTGGCAACCAAAATTGCCAGCAATACTGTAAATTATTTTTACAATGTGTGTTTATTATTGAATTTGTGCAATAGTTAGTTCAGTGAGCCACTGTTTACACTGTTTAAAATACAATCAAATCACTTTTATTGTCACATCATGAGCAGCACTTGTACTTTGTTGAGTGAAAAGTTTAGGAGCTTGCACCTGACAGTGCAAAATACAACAACATACTCCAGAAAAACAAAACAATATACGATTAGCAATGTTGACAGTAATGCATAAAAGACAATAAATACATAAAAGACAATAAATATGTTAAGAAAAAACACACATTACACACATGCACACAGTCAAAAAGGTGTGCACAGTTTGACTGTTTTTTGTAGGCAACGGAACTAGTAAAAGAACATTGTATGTTTATTTCGTTTTGTGATATATTCAGAAAGTCAAATAGTTAGAGGTGGAAAGCAGTGACATGCTGTACCAGAATAGGATGTGCAAGCCCCCAAAAATGCAGTGGGTTATTAATTCATTATGACCTTAAGTTGTCTAATTTAATGTCAAATATAGCCTAAAGTAGTTAGCAAATTGTGTTTTCTAGTTACTAAAACCTGTAGCATGTATGCTAATCTGAATCTTCCTACCATAAACAGTGACACATCAGACTGTGCCAACTCAGGTTTGTTCGGATTAGTTTGTCAGCAACCAAAGTACAACTATGCCATGGTGATCCAGTATGTCATGTGCTGCGTCCCCATCCGCATACTTATACTATGCCCTAAAAGCATGTACTTTTTTTGTGAAGGAAAAATACATACTTTTGAGTGTGTAACAGAAGAGTATGGAAGCACTACTTCCTCATTAACAGATCGTTATGTGGCTTAGTTATGAGCCATGTCGATCCTCTACACATCGTCCACATTTCTGTCATTTAATTTCCTACCTTATTGGAGAAGCAGCTGCAGGTTCAGAATCAGAATCAGTTTTATTGCCAAGTGTGCTTCACACACACAAGGAATTTGTTTTGGCAACAGAAGCTTCCAGTGTACATAAAGTGACAAGTGACAACACAAAATTAAATACAAGAAAAGAAAAGGCAATAAACATTAAACAGAGATGCAGTTAGTAAAGTCAGTTAGTAAAGTTAGTTAGTAAATATGCAGTTAGTTAATCTGCCATTCACGACTCTTTCATGCAGAGAAACCTCCTCAGGGTTTTGGATATTTCTGCATTTAGACATTAATGTCCAAACACGTCATTATAGATGGTCAGTATTATTGTTGCAGATGAAATATAACAAAGAACACTCGATTTAAATATTTGTCATACAAACATCTTTACAGAAGCCTCTCTACTTGACGGTTGGTCTCACGCGTCCATCATGTTTGTAGTTTGTTTACACTTTTCACCCATGTTTGTAGTTCTAATTGATTTCACGTCCAACGCGCAATGTACTGTGGGCAATATCAGTGGTTGCAGCATGGACGCTTCTACACTTAACATTTTAACCGCAAATAGTAAACCATCAGGAAACCTTTGGCATACTCTTTTCGACATACTATGATTTGGGACATACTAATTCTATTTTCAAATACTGTTTAGGACGGATAGTATGCGAATTGGGATGCAGCAATTGTTTAACTGATTAGCATTGTTAGCATGATTAGCATGCCATGAGTACATAACCCGAGTATCAAGAAAACATAAGAAATACTGAAAAATCCATTCACCAATAACGATTCTACTTAGCAGCTTCGAATCAAACTTGTTAAAGAGCAATTTTGGAACCACAACAGTTTCATTAAAAAGCAACATGAGGTCGGTGATCCACAGATTGAGTACCTGTATTTGCAGGGATATTGTTTGTTTTCAAGTAGGCTTTTAATTTTGCTTTAGACCTTCTCCTGCATGCCACACTGAGTTCTACAAAACAATCAATGAAGCATGTAATTGTCCTTGCAACTCTTGTTTACTAAAGTGTCATATTGCACTATTCATGGGATGTCATTGGCACAAACCTCGCTTTTATTTACAAGAGTTATTCTCTGCAACATTGTGTATTAGTTTGAATAGACTTGAGCGCTCTCTGAGAGGCCATTGAATAGACTCTCCGGGCTATTATCTCTGCCATTTAGACCTGTTGGCCACTTAATGTTATAGTCTATAATGGTGTATGATGTGATCGTTGCAGCAGTTGAGATATAGTGTAGACCACAAATGGGGGGAAAAAAGCAAGGCAGGAAATATTGTCACAGAAGAAAGATCATCTTTCAGGCCGTGTGCAGAGTCAGGGTTCATCACCTGCTGCATCAGCATCATTCAGGACGTTTTCCTGACGCCGGTGTTTTCCTGATTATCAGAGATGAAGGATTTGGCTGTGTTTTAGCACACTGTCTGTGGGGAGACTGTGGCCTTACTGAACATTGTCCAAGGATGAAAAGTGGTCACAGTGGGACTGCTGAGTGTTGTCAGTTTCTTCAGGGGAAAATATAACAGTTTTGTGTTGCATTTCCTGTGGCAGATATTTTGTTTTCTTTTTTGTAAGTGCTTAAGGCAAGACACTGTTGGTGGACAGGGTGAACATTTAAATAATAGATATAACCATGCTCAAGTCTGGTTGATAAATCACAGCAAATTAAGATCACAGAAAATTGGTAAATAGTTATTGTAAGATGTTTTTTTATGTATTGTCTAATTTAATATGCAATAATTTGCACACATTTGATGAAGGGTAATCTAAGCACTGAACAAAGCCAGATTCAAATTTGTGTGATTCTTTTTTTGTTTACATTATTGTCATGATTGCCAACAATCTAACCCTTACAGAACACTGAAGAGCATTCAATGTCATCCGAACTACACGTCTGCCACTGAAATGGACTACACATCCCACCCTGCACCTCACACACACACCAGTTCCTCATCATGCTTGATTACTCACACACAGCTGGAAACTCATCATGGACTGATTACCTGGATTATATATTCAATTCAATTCAGCTTTATTTTTATAGCGTTTTTACAATGTAGATTGTGTCAAAGCAGCTGAACATAGAAGTTCTAGTAGATTGAAATTGAATCTGCGTCAGTCCAGTTTTTAGAGTTGAAGTTCAGTTTAGTTCAGTGTGGTTAAATTTTCACTGCTGAAAATCCAAACACTGAATGGAAAATCCATCGATGCTCAGCTCCACAAGTCCCACACCAGTGGCAACAGTAGCAAGGAATAAAACTTCACCAATTGACAAAAGTGAAGGAAAAAAAACCTAAAAAGAAATCAGGCTCAGTTGGGCAGGCTGGCCCACGGGATTAATGCAGAGACTCGTCTTTTCACTGGGGTCTTTCATGAATCAGTCTCATGCTCTCCAATCCTCCATGACCACCACTGCTTTTGCTCAGGATACAGCCTGGTCCAGGCTTATGGAGACCTCGCTATAATAAAAAAAAAACAGTCTAACACAAGAGTAGATGCTGTTCAAATTATAATGTCTTTTGGGAAGTGTTCCTGGGTCCGGTTGCCCTAAATAATGCAGCCTAACAATCCTTTCAAGAGTTCACACTTAGCTGATGATTGATTATAAAGCAAGTTTGGCATGCTGTCCCAGGAGAGAGCCCTGAGGCCAAAGGTCCTTAAGCCCTGGGCTTCCTCCCGTTTGCAGGGCGAGAGGGGAGCTTTGAGCTCAGGTAGATCTCGAGAACTCCCCCCTTTTTGATAAGAGTTAATAACAGAAAATAATTGTTATGAAAAGATATGCTGCTGGATAAAAGTTTGACTCGTGCTAATTTAAATTGATCAATTAACTTGTAGTGCAGATTTTTGGAATGTGGGAGGAAATAGGAGAACCCGTGGGAAACCCACGCAAGCACGGAAAGAACATGCTAACTTCACACAGAAACAACCGCCGGCCTGTTGAAAGACTAGAACCGGTGACGTTCTTGCTGTGAGGCAACAGTGTTAATCACTGGGCCACCGTGCAGCCCTATGAAAGAAAAGGTGGAGGAGTAGAGGTGGAAGGGGGGATTCTTCAAATCGAAGATGACTGTAGTAAGAAATCCTGGCTCTTTATAGCGGGTTAGGAATCGTCTGATTGGTTGGTCATACATAGTTAATGCAGAACCAGCCATGTTCAATCATAATCACGTGATCCTCTCGAAATTAGTTTATAAATAAATGTCACTTCAAGAGTTCACACTTAGCTGATGATTGATTATAAAGCAAGTTTGGCATGCTGACCCCGGAGAGAGCCCTGAGCCCAAAGGTCCTTGAGCCCTGGGCTCCCTCCCGTTTGCAGGGCGAGAGGGGAGCTTTGAGCTCAGGTAGATCTCAAGAACCCCCCAAAATGCTTCGCTTGGGACAGCAGCCACGTATTTGAAGAACCCCCCCCAAAAGACAATGAAGATCAATGAAATATCCGGCTGCTGGCTATAAAGTGTTACAAAGGTAGTACTAGAAAAAGCTTGTGGGAGCAAAAAGGGACCGGTTCCGGTGTACATGGTGAGATAAAAGTGGTCGCTGCTACTAAAGTGGTGTACTGGCAGACGGAATATGTACAACTATGTGTGCTCCCGTGGCAGTGTTTAATTGCATTGACCGGGCGAGAGAGTGTAGTGGTGAATGTAATGGTTTAAAGCAGGTTTGTGTGAGCTCTGTTAGAGAGACTTGCTATGGCATTGTGAAATGTAGCTATAAAGTTCAGCTGAGTGTCTCTGTTGCTGCGGATGTGTTGGGGGTGTCAGTATCATAAAAATTGTTATTTTTTTTGAGAGCTCAGGCAGAGCGTCACTGTTGTGCAGAGGTGCGATGGAAGTCAATAATAAAAGGTAAAATACGCTTCTGCAGAAACGTTTAACTGCTTTGTCAGTGTTGGAGGGGGGGGTGTCAGTTGTGGTATGAATGTATGATAAGTGTACATGAGCTCAGGCAGAGCGTCACAGCTGCAGCAGTGGTGTAGAGGGGAATGAAGCTCAGCGGAGCGTCTCTGCTGTTGCAGAGGTGCATTG
>CAIGQZ010001336.1:34766480-34801960 GCA_903798205.1 Danio tinwini
TGCGATGGAAGTCAATAATGGAAGGGAAATACGCCGGAACGTTGGTTCCGGTCCATTGTAATAAGGGTGTGAGCTTAGCTAAGCTAACAGAGTTGATGTGATAGTGTAATGAGTGGGTGGGCAATATGGAGGTAATATGTGTGCCCGCTAGCCTTTGCGACTGTATTATTGCAGATGGAGAAAAATATGTATACATTTTATTTTTATTTTTTTAAGATGAGGAGAAAAAGAGGAAGATAAAAGAGTCCAGTGGAAATAGGACGAAGTTTCGGGAAAATAGATGGATTAGTGTTGCTTAGAATTCATGTGTGTTGATGTTGGCTACTGAGAATCAGCTGGGCTTCTCTGAGGTGATATTGGCTGAGGTGAAAGTATGATTTGAAGGCGTTGGAGGACCAACGACTGAGAGTTTGTATCTGTTGTTGGGAGAGGCCGTTGTGGGCTGCTGTGGTGGCTGCTCCTATCCTGAATGAGTTTGTGAAGAATGGTTCTGGGGGAAAGCCTGAAATTCTGAGAACTTCTTTTAGGTGGTTTGAAACCAGAAACGTGTTACTGGACGGTTAGCGTCGTCAGTAAAAAGTGAGGTGAGGGGGTTATGATCTTGGGATCTCCTGTAGTGCAAGAATGCTAAGAGTGTTTGGAATGGGTGTGTGGGTGAGGGGATGTCAAAAATGTAAATAGAATGTCCTTTGCGTAGCTTATCTGTTTTACTTTGCTTAATAAAGAAAGCCAGAGTTTCTTTATCCAGCAATGTTAGATCAGATATGTTGGGGTGGATTGTGGGATTGAAATGAGATGTTATTGTAAGTTCGGAACATCTCAGAAACCCAAAAAAGGCTAGTGTGAACATGGCATCAAGTGTGTGGGCTGTATGAGTGGAAATATATGCTTTGCGTAGGGTATGAATGCATTTAGAGAGGATGTAGAGTGTAATGGGCTGTCTTGTATCGGGGGGGGGGTGAAACTGTGACAATGGGATATAATTCAAAAAGTACGGATGATTGTTCGTTTGGTGGAATTTCTAGCATTTGGGGGGGCCAGGATGACGCGAACCTGGATGACATGATTTCAAAAGCATTTGTGTTTTTTGTGTATGCTAACACAAAGAGATGTGTCTTTAATCTAGTTTTAAACTGACAGAGTGTGTCTGCTTCCCGAACTGTGCTAGGAAGGTTGTTCCAGAGTTTAGGTGCCAGATATGAGAAAGATCTGTCCAACAGTTGATTTTGAACTTCTGGAAATAAAAAAATTGTCCAGAATTAACTGAGTGTAATGGACGTGAGGGACTAATAGACCAGGAGTTCCCTCAAATACTAAGGAGCTAAGCTGTTATTAGGGTCCAGGCTTACCTCCATTCACCTCTCATACACACACACTTTGCTGAGTCTTGTTCGGTGTATGATTACGAAGCTTTAATCCTGTCTAGTCTTGTTGTGCCTTTTTGTCCTTGCCTTGTTTATTGTCAATGCTGTTTACCAACTAAACTGATTTCTTTCCCTGTGACTACTCTTTTGGATTGCACTAAAAAATTGCTGTGTGCTCTTACTTGGACTGTTTATTTGTGTTTAATTGAATAAAGACACTTCATTTTGGATCCTCATCTTTATTTTCCAGTTGTTCACACTTAGATATTGCTTTATACTAATTTCAGGTTTGGCATGCTGATGAAAAAAAACTGAGCTCAGAGATTATTGAGCCCAGGGCTCCCGCCTGGTCATTTTGCATGTCAGGGGGGTCCAAGATTAGGTAGTTTTCAAGAGCTCCCCTTGGTAAAGGAGGAAAAGGGGGAGATGGGGTGGACAGGGGTATTCTTCAAATAACGAAGATAAGGGAAGTAAGGTGAAAAGGCCTATTTATTGTAGGATTAGATTAATCTGACGGTTTATTGATGTATGCAGATGGGAGACCAGCCGTGATCAATCATATCATGTGCTCCTCTTTAAATTAGTTTATAAAATTTCACAAAGTTTTCTTTTATAGCTCTAATATGTTGCTCTGTAGGTGACCTAGTGGCTTAGTGGTTAGCACTAATGCCTCACAGCAAGAAGGATGCTGGTTCGAGTCCCAGCTGGGTCAGTTGGCATTTCTGTGTGGAGTTTGCATGTTCTCCCCATGTTTGCATGGGTTTCCTCCGGGTGCTCCAGGAGGCTTGAGATTTTTCTGATTATTTGTAATTAGCTTTTTTATTATTTTTATATGCTATATATTGCCATATTAATGCCACTTTTCTGACAAAAATGCTCTTCAGCAGCTTTTTAATTGATGATGTGTTCTCTAGTTTTAGATGTTATATACTTAGTTGCTGCTTTAGCATCATTTATCTTTATGTTTGACTGGTTTTGAATGCTTTTAATTTAAAAAGTAACACATTGTTAATTTTATTTCTTTTATCTAATTAATTGTAGTTAATTAGATTTGACTGGGCGACACAGTGGCTCAGTGGTTAGCACTGTCGCTGAGTCCCAGCTGGGTCAGTTGGCATTTCTGTGTAGAGTTTGCATCTTCTCCCCATGTTCGAGTGGGTTTCCCTGAAGAATTAGGGGACCAAGCCGAAGGTAAATTAAATGAAATGACACTGTTACTACTTTAGAACATCTTTTATGTTTGCATTTAGCTGCTTTTGAATGTTTTACTGAATAAATTAACATGTTTATGTAGTTAATTAGATTTAATGTGCAACTGTGAGGGATGCTGAATGTTCTGATTCCTGTTGTCATCATCAAATGTTCAACGTGTCTCCTGTGTTCCCTGATTTTTGCTTCTGAACTGTACGTAATTCATTTGAGACAAAGACTCTCAATAATCCATTCCTCATCTGCACAACACATTACTCAAGTGTCAATAAACAACCCAGTTTGCACTTCCTTCTGTTTCCTGCTTCTTAATGTCGCGACATCAACATTTTAACAAGTTTTTTATCACTTTTTTACCTTTTGTGCTAAATTTAAGTGGTGCGAGTAGTTATAAAAAATACATCAACAGATACAATGCACTGTTTCAATAAACAATTCCGTCCCTGACATATTCTGAAATCAACTGAGCATACTATTATGTAGAGGTTATTTTTCTATAATGTGGAGGTGTCTATGAAAGCTTCGGGTTTGAGAATGTGTGTGTGTCTGGTCTAGCAATCAATTGAGAAAGTACTTTTGGAGATTTTTAATCAGAGGAATTCATGTGAGAAAGCAAAGCAAGGAATGCAGAGGAAAGCATCATGAAACGCTTTAATTTGAATAGTAATGGCCCGGTCCAGGCAGAAGGCCAGCAAATCAACTGCTTTAAAGGCGTGACAAACCAATTGTGCCATTTCACCAAGTCTCATTTTTTTAAATGGCGGTTAGGCAGATTGAGGTCAGCTGTTTAAGACCGCCTGTTATGAGAGTCAGTCAAGTAAAAAAGAGAAAGAAGGAGAAAAAAAAAGGTCAGAAGTGATCATATTGTTGCACAGACCAATAAGCGTGGAAGAAAGAAGTGAAAGGACATATTCATTATGAAAAGGACACAAGCACACTGTCTGTTTGAGAAGATCATGAATGGAATATAATGAACTGCACTACTCCAGTATGTTTGCTTTGTTTTAAAGACTGCTACATAGAAGATTAATGAAAATTTTCAACAAAAAATAAAACTATTGATTGAACCCATTGACATAGGCACTGGCACATTTGTCAAAATACTTTTATATGCTGCACAGGAAGAGAATTTTTTAACACTGTTTTGAGCAAGGTCACATTCAAGTGTTCAAATGTGACGGTAAGGATGACATTTATATTGTTAAAAAAATCTATTTCAAAATGAATGCTTCAAATAAATTCTTTCAAGCTATTACAAAAAAGGGGGAAGGGATCAAGGTTTCCATAATCAATATATTCAGCTTTAAAATGTACCTAGAGAGAACATTTCTATTTTAAGTAGTAATAATGTTTTAAATAATTCTTTATTTTAAACATGTTTCCCAAAACAAAACATAAATAACATCAATATTTTCTCAGATTTTTAAATCTTACAGACACCAAACTGTTCAACAGTAGATGGGTAAATAAATAAGTACATTCGGTTAGTGCACTGTTAGCTTAGCAATACGCTACAAAATAAATTGTTAAAACCAGTTGTTTAAACCAGTTGTTGTCCTCATGTGCTCGTGTAATGTCATCATCTACTGCCAAATTTCAGTTCCTAAATGCAAAACCGAAAGAACGGATGACATGTGAAAGTTCCCAGATGTGTTCTTGATATCGAGGATGCATGGATGCAGACTTGAGCATCGAACTCGCTCTAGAAGTCCCAGAAGTCATTGCGACTGAATAAAGGACGTGTAAAGCGCAGCATTTTATATAGATTTGCTATTAAAGTGCAGAGATATAACTTATTTATCTTAGGAGTATCCCTAAATGAGATGGTGAAAGTAAACATTACCATGAAAGTTCTAATAGAGGTATAAACACAACACATGAAGGTTGTTCATTTGCTGAAATTCATATTAAAATCTGTTTTAATTCTATTGTGCAAACTATATTTGTAAGTTTTTAAGTGTGCTATATATATGGAAAATGGAAAAAGCAATGAATGCTGTAACGTATCATTTTTGTTTTTGTTAAAAATACAAGAAGGTCACGTGACCATCAGGAAGAAAGCAGCATCTCAATTCTCAGAGGACGCATTCTGTGTTCTCGTGGTCTCTCAAGTTTGTTTTTCCGAGGTGACCTGGCAAGACCAGTCTTAACAAGAAGGCAAGTCCGTTCTCTGCATTCTTGAAATTGAGAAACAGCCTCTGTTCCTGGAGGGCCGCAGCTATGCATAGTTTAATTCCAACCCTAATTAAATACACCTGATCAAACTAATTGTGTCCTTTAGGCTTGTTTGAAACCTACAGGTAAGTGTGTTGGACCAGGGTAAGAACTAAACTGTGCAGTGCAGCGGCCCTTCAGGAACTGAGTTTGACACCCCTGCTTTAAGTGAAGGTGTGTTCATGATACTGCAATGAAACCTTTATAATCAAGATATGACGTATCATGAATATAAGGGAAATATTATGCATTCTTATGACAACATTCACTCAGTTATGCCATTCTAAATGCAAAGACAATAACTAAGATGTCCTTGTTATGACAACTTGAGTCTTTAATTTTGCCCTGAGAGTTTGAAATAAATCTATCATAAAAATTATTTTCATGAGACAATTGTCATGAATTGTATAACAGTGCCATTTGTATACTTCTTGACCTCAACTACAATGGTGCAAATTGATTTTGTCTATAAATGTCATTAAATATTATTGTTGCTGTTATACAAATATTTGTCTGAATATTGACACATTTACTGAGAATTTTTAATTACAAAGGTGATCAAAAATATCTTCATGATACAATTATAACGGTCTCATAACCACCATGTTTATGGCAGATTTATGACAAATTGTGTTGTCTTGATAATGTCAAGTTGTCATGACAAAGTCACTGACAGGTTTTGTTGTTCATAACAAAGAGATCAGGCATTTAAACTGACATGACTGAACTAATGACGTTTAATGACAACTGTCACAAGCATGCATAAAATCTCCTTTAAAATCATCGCCTGACAGGTCATGAATATTAAGGAGTCATGACAGTCTTATGAACACCCCCTTCAAGTAAAGTATTACCCTCCTTTCAATTTAGCAGCAGACACATTTCATAGTCCTTGCTGCCAATTGTTATTACTCAGTTTGTTTGGTTAGCCAGGAAAGTTTTAACAAAAACAGAATGTTAGGTAGAATGTTAAACAAATGTTATTCTAACCACATATATATATACTGAATATATACATTGCGTGATCTGATTATTATTAAATGTTTTGACTAATTTCTACATTACTAAAATTCTCTTCACTGAAAAAAAAAAAATGATTTCTGCAAATATGTGCTGAATTTAAACAAACAAATTAAATATAGTATGTTCAACTTAATTAGTTTGTTTAAATTCTGCCCAAATAAATAGTTTACAACCACTTACCTTAAAGTAGTTAATCCAATGTAGTAAAAAGTAGTAAATCCAATGGATCATCTTTAAATATTTTTTTTCAGTGTATACATGTATGAAAAAAACATAACTATAATCTGTTAGGAGTGTTCTGGGAAGGTTATTTTAAAATAAAAATTGTGGAATTAAAAAAACATTCTTTCTTGTTTGTTTGTTTAATAACCACTCTGCAACAATAATTATTTGTATTTAATAATTTGATTTAATATGATTAAAATAATTATCTAAATATAACCATGAGTAAACATTCTGGATAAAGGTATTTTTAGGTTATGTATCCCAGAAATCACTAGCATAAAAATAACCACTATGAAATGTTTTGAAAAATGTTATAATGACTGCAATAAATAAAACAAAAGAACAAATAACTTTGTTTTAGTTCTTTAAAAATTAAAATAACCAAGTGGGAATCAAAAACAACACAGGCTCATTGTGAAAACGTACCCCCGTATATATTTCTAGAGAGCATGTATTATGTAGCCAAAGAAACATATGGCTGTATTTCACCTTTAAAACTACGGGGCGATATTCTCCTTCTTTTTAGCACTACCAGCTGACCAGTACCTCGACATGTATGTCAGCAGACTTGAGATGCAGGAGAAATTTCTACTAAAATTTATTTAAGGGTACATATTAATATTGAACCTGGGATGACCAAAACATACAATAAGGAAACTTTATTACTAGTGTATATTTTTATATATTCTATAGAAATTAAACCTACGTTAGTGTTATCTTATTTAGACCTATAGGAACATTTGAAAACCAAGTCTCCAATATGGAGTGGACTGTCTATGTAGAACATTCAGAGCCATTGAATTACGAGGCTGAATACTGGTAAAGATGCTTCTTAAGGCATTCATAAAGGCGGGTCAGATAGTTCTGGAACAGAGTGACCGTCTCCTCACAGTGTGTTCTGACTGAAAAGACTGAAATGCTACAGTACGCTGCATGCCTTTACACCTCGGGCTTTCATTAAAGCTCAAAGAAGGGATTTTTTTCTTCTAAGCCAATTATACAAATAGACAGGGCCGTTTTTTTCCCCTTAGTGCTGAATTGAGTGTGCTTCATTACCTTTACCACAGTGAGAGCGAGCAGGTGTGGGTGCAGCCGAGGTGAACTTGCAGTCCATTCAGACATCAATAATCAGTCTGTGCAAACGCTTTATAGCTTCAGTGCTCTTATTAAGCGTGAAAGCCAGGGTTGTTATGGTTAACTAAACCTGAAACTAAAACCATTAATAAATGGTGTTACTCGTATAAAATAAGGAATGGAATAAAGAATACATATATTTATGTCGATATGCATGTTTATGTGCTCTGTAAATTCTGCATAATAACATGAGGTTATGTCTAAACCAAACCCTAAAAGCCCATTCACACCGTGAACTTTCCAAAAATAATGATCTGTTTATTTTCAGTATATGCTTCTTTTTTGCAGTACCTATTACCTTTTTGCTACTACCACATCTGACCATTGAATCAAGCTTGTGTAACTTAAGCTATCTAATCAAATCAAATGGAATTTAGTAATCACAGTTAGTGTAGTGGAAAAAAACAGCACATTATTTTCCCAGCATTTTTAAAGGAATAAAGACAAAGATGCTGGTACTGGAGACCGGAGGTGCTTTTATTTCTATACATCAATTTGGCAGCCTTATCTCATTCCCCTGTATAACCAATTACTTCCAAGATAGTCATTATTGTTAAATAATCTTTTAAAAGGTGGTGTAATGTCAAGAAGAGTTTCTATCTCTACAATGTTGTCTGTAGCTTTAAAGGGCACCTATGGTGAAAAATGTACTTTTCAAGCTGTTTGGACAGACATATGTGTGTATATACCGTAATATTACGGTGATATAAATCTTTTTTTCAATTGAACAACATAAAAACCGTGGACCAATTGGAGCGGTTTTGAGACCAACCGCAACTTGACGTAGGAGTGCAGTCCCCCTGCCCACAGAATTGATTGACAGCTGCGTATTAACATGTCTCCATTGTAACGTGTATAATCAAATCAACAAGACAGGATGTGCGCAAAGCAACCGGGAATAAAATGTCTGTTCAGTTTGCTAGGATCATCAATCATCATCAAATGTAATCAAGAGTGAGTTTCACAAGTTTAAAATATTTTAAAACAGTGCATGTGTGTAATGAATTACAGCGATTTACTTCAGCTTTACTTCAACACAGCCGCGTGTCAGAACAAAATAAAAGAAGATGCTTCCGGTTTGTGGACGTTAAATCAGGTTTATTTTGTACACTAACATAACAGATATCCATACAGCAGTGGATATTAACCTGTATCCTGTCACATTTGCTTGCAAATAGAGTGCAAAGTTAAATGCGCACTCTGTCTGTGTGTGAGCGTGTCCGCGCTGTGTGTGTATTTGTGTGTGTGCATGAACTTTGTAACGACATTGTGTGTGACTCATCATCGTTGCAACTCCACAACAAATGCATCAAATGCTCATTGGTAAAGTTCTTACTGTAGTATTTTTCACAAATGTTACGTGAGATCTGTCTGTTGTCTGACGCAGCCGAGGGAGGAGATTGAGGCACTCTGACAGGCACGTGGAAACGGTGGGCGTGAAGGACTAGCCTTAATGGCACAGTTCACAAAAACCCCTACCAGATGGTTTGAGCTGTAAAATAGAAACTTATGAAAGGTATAATAAAAATTCTGATAGGCGTTTTGAGCTGAAACTTTACAGACACATTTTGGAGACAAAAAAGATTTATATTAAATCTGTAAAAAGTGGTAACCTAGGTGCCCTTTAAATTGTGTAAGCTCTTTTTATATTTAAATAAATTCTGACTGGCTGTCAGGGTTTTATTGTTTATTTTCTGGGAAAGTGATCCAAATAGTAATGCTTCTCTACTTTTTTTTTTCAATATATTTGTGGTCTGAACTGCTGTTGTTTTATATTATGAACAATTTTTACAACTCTATCGTTATCTTTAGTTATTGTGCTTGATTTGAAGGAGCCTTAAGCGTATAATTGCATGCTGTTAGTTAATTAATTGTACTTTTATATACACAATTACACTGTAAAAATGTTTTTTAAATGCCTTTTTGGAGTGGTTAAGGTGCTAAGTAGCACCATTGTTATACAAAGAAGCCATTACGCCCCTGCTCTCTAAGGCCCCATTTACACTAATGCATTTTTGTTTTAAAATGCATAAGTTTTGCTACGGTTACGCCATCTGTCCACACTACGCCGGAGTTTTCAAGCCCCCAAAACGGAGCATTTTGAAAACGCTGGAGAGGCCGTTTTCATTCTAAAATGCTGCTGCTCTGTCTCAGTGTGGATGGGGGAAAACGGAGGTGGGGCTGCAGACATTTGCTACCGGATTGGGGCTTTTGGATCATTGCGTATCCTTCCCTTATTTGTCAAGCCCCTATCACATGACTATAAAGCTACCAGAAGACGGCAGACCAGCCTTCACTGTAAACAACAACATGGACACAGAAATGGAAGCGTTGTTTGCACTATTGTCCGTTTTAGGCACCATTGTGCAGTTAAACACTGCCTTTTTTACTACAGCAGCTGCATATATTCGCAAGAGGCAAGCTATTGTTCGAGCACTCGCTAATCGCTCGCGTACATTGTTCAACCAGCGCTTGTTGACTAACAATAACCAAATGCAGAGCGAGAAACATGCTTTCTGTTTATACTTGGATGTGCATGCCCAGAATATGCGAATGGTCAAGTGATATATACGTTTTTGGTGGAGTAGTGTGGACGAAGATATGTTTAGAAATGCTAGATGAAACGCTAGTGTGGGCGCGGATCGTATTTGATCTAAAATGTCGTTTCAAAACGAAAACGCATTAGTGTAAACGGGGCCTAACTCTTTCTTAATATATTAGTTTTGCAAAAGAAAGGATTAAAAACTGTTATTAAAATACATTGCATTTTCTGAAGATGACATGGTTATCATCTTTTTTCTGCCCAGGGCCCCATATAAGGAAATATCAGAATCAGAATCAGTTTTATTGCCAAGTGTGCTTCACACACACAAGGAATTTGTTTTGGCAACAGAAGCTTTCAGTGTACATAAAGTGACGAGTGACAACACAAAATTAAATACAAGAAAAGAAAAGGCAATAAACATTAAACATTAAACAGAGATGCAGTTAGTCAAAAAGATCTGGATGTTGAGTTGTATGTACAGATATGCTGTAAATATACATATTATAAGGTGCTGTGTACAAGTGCGTATGAGAAAGTATTGCACGTTTATTGCACAGTAGGAGAATATTTAACTGTTCATGAGGTAGATGGCCTGAGGAAAGAAACTTTTCCTGTGTCTGGCGGTTTTTGTGCTTGGTGCTCTGTAGCGCCAACCAGACGGTAACAGTTCGAACAGGTAGTGTGCTGGGTGTGAGGCGTCCAGAGTGATTTTACGAGCCCTTTTACTCACTCTGGAAGAGTACAGTTCTTGAAGTGTAGGAAGTGTAGTGCCATTGATTCGTTCAGCAGTCCGGACTATTCGCTGTAGTCTACGGAGGTTGGTTTTGGCAGCTGAGCTGAACCAGACGGTGATTAAAGTGCAGAGGATGGATTGGATGACAGCTGAGTAGAACTGTACGAGCAGCTCCTGTGGCAGCTTGAACTTCCTCAGCTGACGAAGGAAGTACAGTCTCTGCTGGGCTTTCTTTACAATGGAGTCTATGTGAATGTCCCACTTCAGATCCTGAGAGATGGTGGTGCCCAGGAACCTGAATGACTCTACTGCAGCCACAGTGCTGTTCATGATGGTGAGTGGGGGGAGTACAGGGGGGTTTCTCCTAAAGTCCACTATCATCTCCACTGTTTTGAGCGTGTTCAGCTCCAGGTTGTTGTATCTGCACCATAAAGCCAGCCGCTCCACCTCCTGTCTGTATGCAGACTCGTCACCGTTCCGGATGAGGCCGATAACAGTAGTGTCATCCGCAAACTTCAAGAGCTTAATGGAGGGGTCTTTTGCAGTGCAGTCGTTTGTGTACAGGGAGAAGAGCAGTGGGGAGAGAACACATCCCTGGGGGGCACCAGTGCTGATGGTGCGGCTGTCGGATGTGATTTTGCCCATTCTGACTAGCTGTTGTCTATCTGTCAGAAAGCTGGTGATCCATTGACAGACAGAGCTAGGGACAGACAGCTGGGTCAGTTTGTTCTCGAGCAGTGATGGGACGATGGTGTTAAAGGCAGAACTGAAGTCCACAAACAGTATCCTTGCGTAGTTTCCTGGTTTGTGCAGATGATCTAGGATATAATGCAGTCCCATGTTGACTGCATCATCCACAGACCGGTTTGCTCTATAGGCAAACTGCAGGGGGTCCAGCAAAGGTCCAGTGATGTCCTTCAGATAAGCTAGCACCAGTCTTTCGAATGACTTCATGGCCACAGATGTTAAGGCAACAGGTCTGTAGTCATTGAGTCCTGTGATCTTTGGTTTCTTTGGTATTGGGATGATGGTGGAGCATTTGAAGCAGAATGGAACTTTGCGCTGTTCCAGTGATCTGTTAAAGATCTGTGTGAAAATGGGAGCCAATTGGTCCGCACAAGTTTTCAGACAGGCTGGTGAAACACCATCTGGACCTGGTGCTTTTCGTCTCTTCTGTTTACTGAAGATCTGACGCACATTATCTTCACTGATCTGAAGTGCCGGGGTGGAGAAGGAGATGGCTGGAGGTGTTGATGGCTGTTTACTGAGGATCTGATGCCCATTATCCTCACTGATCTGAAGTGCAGGGGGTGAGAGGGAGATGGCTGGAGGTGTTGATGGCTGTGTAGGGAGATGATCCGGGTGGGTGTGAGGTGTCTGGTCAGAGGTGTCAAATCTACAATAGAAGATATTCAGCTCATTTGCAAGATGTTTGTTGCTGTCGATACTGGGGGATGGCGTTTTATAATTTGTGATGTCTTTCAGGCCTTTCCATACTGATGCAGGGTCGTTGGCAGAAAACTGGTTTTGCAGCTTTTTGGCATAGCTTTTCTTGGCCACACCAATCTCCTTTGTCAGTGTGTTCCTGGCCTGATTGTATAAAATCCTGTCCCCACTCCTGTAGGCATCCTCTTTTTCATAATGAAGCTGTCTAAGTTTTGGTGTAAACCATGGTTTATCATTGTTAAATGATAAGTAGGTCCTGGTAGGGATGCAAAACTCCTCACAGAAGCTGATGTATGATGTTACAGTCTCTGTGAACTCGTCTAGGTCGGTGGCTGCAGCTTCAAAAACACTCCAATCAGTGCATTCAAAACAGGCTTGTAAGACCTGCTCTGTGTCGTTGGTCCATCTCTTAACAGTCCTTAATACTGGCTTAGTAGTTTTAAGTTTTTGCCTGTAAGTTGGTATAAGATGAACCAGGCAGTGGTCGGAGAGTCCCAAAGCTGCTCTGGCGACGGAGCGATATGCATCCTTTATTGTGGTGTAGCAATGATCCAAAATGTTATTGTCTCTGGTGGGGCATGTGATGTGCTGTTTGAATTTAGGCAGCTCATGTGTGAGTTTTGCCTGATTAAAGTCACCGAGAATGATAAAAGCAGAGTCCGGGTGTCGTTGTTTAGTCTCTGTGATCAGATCAGACAGCTGTTGTAACGCAGTCCTCACGTGTGCTTGTGGTGGAATGTAAACACAGACGAGAACGAACGAGGAAAACTCCCGCGGTGCATAAAACGGCTTACAGTTAATGAAAATCGCTTCCACATCAGGACAGCACATCTTCTTTAACACAGTTACATCCGTACACCATCTCCTGTTGATGTAAAAGCATGTCCCACCACCGCGTGTTTTGCTCATTGACTCCGTATCGCGATCTGCTCTGTACAGCTGAAAGTCCGGTAAGTGTAGTCACCCTTAATAAGACCCCCACACAAGACTAAAGTGTTTCAGAACATTCATTAATTTTCTTTTCAGCTTAGTCTTTTTATTAATCTGGGGTCGCCACAGCAGAATGAACCGCCAACTTATCCAGCATATGTTTTACTGCTTTTACGCAGCGGATGCCCTTCCAGCGGCAACCTATCGCTGGGAAACATCCATACACTCTCATTCACACTCACACACTACGTACAATTTAGCCTACCCAATTCACCTATACCACATGTCATTGGACTTGTGGGGAAACTGGAGCACCCGGAGGAGACCCACATGAACACGGGGAGAACATGCAAACTCCACAAAGAAGCGCCAAATGACCCAGCTGAGGGTTGAACCAGTGACCTCCTTGCTGTGAGGCAAACGTGCTACCCACTGCGCCACTGTGCAGCCCTGATTTGGAACAGTGTTAACATTTACAATATGGGTTAATGTTTAGTTAATGTGTTAACTAATATAAACAAACAAATAACCATACATGTATAACAGTATTTATGTACGTTTGTTAACATTAGTTGATTGTTCCTTGTTAGTTCTTTTTAACTCACAGTCCATTAACTAATGTTAACGAGCAAAACATTTCCACTTTGAATAATGCAATTAAATGTTGAAGTTATACTTAACTAGGATTTATAGATTCTGTTCAAGTATTGTACACTTTTAGTTCATGTTAGTAAATACATTAACTAATAATCTCACAGCTAGACCATGTTCTCCCCACTCCCAATTACCTGATTCACCCTGTTCACAGTCACCCCTCAATCAGCAAGATCCCCATCTCCCGAGTACTGATTACTCACATATCTGCACGTCATTACCCGCTTATCACTCTAGCCCAGTGGTTCTCAAACTGTGATTATTTGTTTTGTAAAGCAGCGTACGCGACTTTCAGTTTAGTTTGTTACCTCAGATTTAATTTGGATGTGATTCAAATGGCACTAGACACAGAACGTAGACTCAAGCAACTTTGCCATGCTTGAAGCTTAGAGTTAGAATATAATTAAAGTTCTTCTTTGTGTGCACAGACGAAGGGAGTCTGCTTTAAAACAGTGGTCGGTGCGCAATTAACGTAAACTTCATGGTTCACTTATGTGATCTCATTCACACCAGATCGCAGAAATACCGCACATATGAATTGGTAAAACACTTTATGCATTTAATCACTCGCTTTTCTAACACACAGACAGGCCTACTGTAAATGCCGTGCAGCAGATCTAATTTCTAATTTAAGTCATTCCAAATCATATATTTAAAATAGGCGAAGCAATGGTGCAGTAGGTAGTGCTGTTGCCTTACAGCAAGAAAGTCGCTGGTTCGAGCCTCGGCTGGGTCAGTTGGCGTTTCTGTGTGGAGTTTGCATGTTCTCCCTGCATTCGCGTGGGTTTTCTCCGGGTGCTCCGGTTTCCCCCACAGTCCAAACACATACAGTACAGGTGAATTGGGTAGGCTAAATTATCCGTAGTGTGTGAGTGTGAATGAGTGTGTGTGGATGCTTCCCAGAGATGGCTTGCGCCGGGAAGGGCATCCGCTGCGTAAAATCGTGCTGGATAAGTTGGCGGTTCATTCCGCTGTGGCGACCCCGGATTAATAAAGGGACTAAGCCGAAAAGAAAATGAATGAATGAATGAATATTAACAATACTACACTACTGAATTTCAATACTGGACAATATGGTGGTACTTGGAGAGACAATTTTTGTCTGAGGTGGTACTTGGTGAAAAAAGTTTGAGAACTACTGCTCTCGCCCATAAAACCTTGCACTCCGTTTCACTCAGGGTCTGGCCACATCGCATTGAGAAGTACAAGTTCCCATTGTCAGTCATACCAATAATGATACTTATACTTACCTTGTCTGCTCCAGTGTACCTACAGTGTCTCTGTCTCTCTTCCTAGTGTCCCTCCTGGTTGTGTTTCTCCTGATTTCATCTGTGTTTTTCGTCATCCATCAGTCCCTGGTTCATTCCATCCTCGTCCACTGCTCACCTACTTCAAGAGAAAAGACTTCACCTTCTTGCAGTTTAACCTGTTAGCCATTATCTGCAATAAACTGTTACATTTATGAACTCAGTTCTTGTCTCAGCCCTCCTCCTGTGACAAATGGAACCTTATTGTAAAGTGTGGCCTTTGCCATCAAACCAAATTCCCATTCATAGCAAAATCTAAAAGATTTAAGTAACATGTATAAAAACTCTTATGGTTCTAGATAACACCATTTGGTAATGGTGCGGGGTACAGCACGTTTAAAGATACAGTTTAGCACTTTAATTGTTTCCCAAATTAACCCTGTAAGAAATTACATATTAATTTTGTGATTAATAAATATTAACAATATTTGGTGATTAACCCAAATACAGAAACAAATGAGCAAAACATTTTTTGACCTCTCAGATATTGTTTTAGAAGGCCTCTAATGTAGGAATTAAAGATTTTTCACATTTTATTAGGTTTTTAGGGAAATGTTGTAATATTGCTATTGACTCCAGTTCTCACCCACAGTTTAAAGCCCAATTGGTGTGGCTTGCCGCTCATGTATTGCTTGATGTTACTGAATCTCCCCTTGAAAGGAATCATCATTTCATCCACAGAGTTGTGCTCTTCACCCAGGTGAAAAGATAGTGTTCTTAAGTTGTAGACGTAATTATCATATTTTAATTGTACTATACTAAGTGGATATTAAATGTGTTATTTTGTAACAACTTCAAGCATATTAATTGCTATTTTATATATACTTAAGATTAACTTAAAGTTATTTGAAATATGTTGTAACATACTTAGTTGTGTTAAAATGGACATATTATAGTACAATTAAAGTGTACTTAAACAATTTAACAAATGGGCCATCAAAATAAAGTGTGACCGTACTCATTTGTGTTTCTTGTGTCTTCTGTCATAAACTTCTGGAAGTACTCCAGTGGGGTGAGAAGGATTCATTGGTGATTTCTGCACAAAAAAATAAATAAATCAGTATTGGAACTCCTTTTTTAACCAGCGAAACATGTCTCAGGGCATGGTGCGTTTATTTGGTTAGGGCTTAATGTCCACATCATCATTGACTGCATGGGCAGTCAGTGGGTTGTTGGTTTTCTTTGTTCATTTCACCTGCATCTTCATTCTCTGAGTCACTTGCATCCATTTCAAAATCGCTCTCTCAATTTTGGACTGCAGCAATCACATCCTGCGCACTGAATAGATGGCTTTTCTGCAATGATGGCATTCTGAAACTGAAAAAGTTTGGAAAAAATGTATTAAATATGTGAATAGCACATATAACAATTTTATAGTAGCAGATTTACATTTTGCAGATAATTTCAATGCTGGTAGCCAGCTTTCTGCAGCTCTCACATGGTTGCCCACTGAATCTAAGCAGGGTGGCACCAGTCAGTACCTGGATGGGAGACCACATGGGAAAGCTGGGATGCTGCTGGAAGTGGTGTTAGTGAGGCCAGCAGGGGGCGCCCAACCTGTGGTCTGTGTGGGTCCTAATGCCCCAGAATAGGGATGGGGACTCTATACTAATCAGTAAGTGCTGTCTTTCAATGCAAATGCTAATCAAAATCCCACTACATTCAAACAATACTGTCTAAATGGCCTTCTATGGTCTTGACTTATCATACTAAAAGGGACACATTACATCTCCCCAGAGCACTAACAGGTTCACTTTCAAGACTATTCTCACCTGTCCCTGAACAATGCAAAAGGCTACCACTCTGATCTAACGTTGTAGAATCACAACATAGACATAATAAGCTCTAAATTAAATTTGATTAATGTTTTCTAAAATAACTAAATATGTGTTCTAAACATTGTAATAAACACACAAAAAAATGTAACTTACTTAAATCTTGACAAATCCAGACATGCTAAAAAAGGAGATCAGCTCAATGAGAAAATTGGAGGTAGAGTAAGTTCATGGCAGGATGACCAGACCTATAAGCACTTTTTCTATCCAATTGCATCGTGAGGACAGACAATAGGACCATTCAATCATGTAAAAGTAGTTTTGAGAAATAAAAAAATAAAAAAAACATTTGCTTGCATTTTTTTATTGTTAAAAAGGGTTGTAATTCAGCAACAGTGGGCTTTACAGGGTTAATACATGCCAATGAATCACTTTTAGTGCTATTTAGCATCACCTTTGTCTGCGATACTAACATAAAACTGGTGTGAGTAAAGTCAACTTAGTCCCAGACATATTAATTTAATTTGTGTTTTGATACAGTCTGCAGCCAATACCCAGTGAGTGTGGAATGAATAAAACTATAATTCATTTAAATTTTGGAACATTTCTGAAAGATTCATTTTCTTGCTAATCATCATTTCTCTGCTTCAAGGAAAAGAATTACCATCCCTCCTTTGGGCTAAATATATCATCCGACTGTTTGGAATAGCTGGTGTGTTTTTCATGAAAAATGACAGGATAAAAATAGAATCATGTGAGACTCCCACATCTGCGTTAAAAAGATCAAGCGAAACCATTCCAGACATCAATTTGATACCCTGCCTTTCCTGCAGGAGATGCAGTAGGGCACATGGGCATTTGGTGAGAATGGATTTGTAGTCTGCACTGGGACCCACCGGGACACCACTGGAAGCCTTCATATTCTCTGTTGCCTTTCTTTCCCTGTGTGTTGATTGATGTTTGTCACTTTTACCTGCCTTTGATGTGCAGGTTTGTGGCAAGTTTGAGTAGATTGGATTGAGTAGATAGACTAAGACGAATGAGAGAGGGAGGGCATGCATGCATGTGTGGCTGGTATTCATCAAGATGTAAGGGCATAAGCATAGCAATACAGTTTTTTACCTTGTGGGGACATGTTTTTTATTATGGTCTTTATGAGGCTCAAAAATCATACTGAAATGACTATTTTCTACAATGTAAACACTCTTTCCATCAACTCCATGTATCTCTGTTGACCTTGTGAGAATATTTTTGGACCCCATGTGGAAAAAAACCTCATTAATCACAACAGAATAAAGTATTTGGAAAATAAAAATTCAAATTGTCTCCTCTGAAAGTTTGGATTAGTCAAAACTTTGGGGTAGGGGATATGATATACAGTACATCGTTGTATATGGAAAGTCCCCATAAATATTATTATTTAACTTAATTCAGTCCTCATAAATATAGCTACAAGTGTGTGTATGGGTTACTGTTATGGTTAGGGGTGTGTGTCTGTGTGTTACACTCAAGTCAGGCATCTTCTTGAGTGGCTTTTTTGCTAAAAGATTGTGTGCTTTCCTAACCAAAATAGCGTGTTTAAAGGATACAACCAGCATGATTAAAGTTAATTATTAAGATAACAACACATTATTAAGAATCAAGTTGTAAGATTAGGACACTGGATAACAGTTTTGGATCCACCTGCAGTTTATTGAAAGCCTAGTCAGACAGGCAATGGTCAAACAGGAGCAAACATTAGCATTAGAGTAATCCAGTTAGTAGTCGTGGTCACAAGTGAAGAGCACATCGCAGGCAGCAATCTATTAAATTCATGTTTATTTCTATAGTGCTTTTACAATGTAGATTGTGTCAAAGCAGCTTAACAGAAGTTCTGGAAAATTTAAAATGTGTCACTCCAGTTTTTAGAGTTGAAGTTCAGTTTAGTTCAGTTCAGTGTGGTTTAAATTTCACTGCTGAAAGTCTAAACACTGAAGAGCAAATCCATCAATGGGCAGCTCTACAAGTTCCAAATCAAGCAAGCCAGTGGCGACTAGTAATGTGACGTTGTACACAGAGGCTTTGAAGCATGAATCAAAAAAAGATACATCTTGCAGTGAAGCGGAGCTTGATCCGTTTTGTCAATTACATAATAAGTGACGTCTGATATGTTTCATTTTCGCCTATACTCACGTGACTGCTAAAAAATTAGATTCAAAGGTTAAAACACCCTCGTGGGTTAGTAAAGTGTACAGCGAGAGATTAGGCATCAATTACATTTATTTCTACTGTTTCATAGCACTGCACCGCTCCCACACACCAGTAATTCAACTAAAATACAATAGTAATTTATAGTAAAAAGCTTTGAACCATACTAAAGTGTATTATTTATTTTTTAAGACCACTAAATATTTTAGTATAGTGTGTAATGGAGGACAATTGATGAGTGTAGCACATAAGCTTTACTCCAACAGCCTCCTCCTTATAGCATTCGCCTTTCAAGCAGGAATTGCTGGTTTGATCTCCGCTTGGGACTACTACAGTCATCTGTTGTGTAATGTAACAACTTGTATGTAAAAACTACAGTGAGTAATTTGTTTATATAACTATTGTTGTATTACGACATAAATGAGTTGGTCAGTTGTGTTTGACATTTGACATGCAACACAGTGCTTTCCCACACGTTAACCAGCAGAGGTCCTCATAGAGCTCTCATTAGGAAAACTTTGAGTAATGAACCTTTTTCCGATACAATTGAGTCAAACGGTTCACTGGTTCAGAAAGCTTAATTTCCAACATAGGCTCATTGGCACTTGCGAGAGATATTTGAGATCTCAAAAAGCAAACACAATGGCCTCTGGCAGATTCGCAAAAACTGCAAAAAAAACTCAGCTCCTGGGACGTATTATGCTCTCTCCAGAAATGTATATAGCAATATGTAATCAGAATGAGCTTAGGTTGTTTATTTCACCATCACTACAACAAACAGCATAAACAAGAAGCTGGGCAAGGATCAAAAGGCACGGCAAGACTAGATGAGGATAACGCTTTGTATTGTTACAGATAAACAATACTCAGCAAAGAGTGTTTGTGAATGAGGTGTCTTTATAGTCCTAGTAATCAGTCTATGATGAGCTTCCAGCTGTGTGTGTGCAATCAGAGAGAGAACTGAAACTGGTGTGTGAGGTGCATGACGGGATTGAAGTTCATATCAGGGACAGATATGTAGTCTGGGTGATGCATGTTTTCCAGTGATCTGCAAGGCCTTGATCGCTGGCGATCGTGACACAAGCATATATAAATGTTTGCATGTTTTTTTTTTTTTTTGCTTTTTTTATTCGGCTATTATTTTCTCTTGTGGACTACATGTAAATTACTTTTACAGCATGTAAAATATCTTAGAGGCCAATCACACCAAACACGCCTCATTGTGTTGAGAAGCGCCTTTTTTGAATGATTAACTAACAGCCGCGAACATTTTGCGCGCTGCTTATGTGCCGTGTGTGCCTTTAACCTCCTGCTGCACCTTGCGTATTTGCTGTTAAGCGCTGTGCCCTTGCAGTTAACTCTGAGCGGAAAAGGTGCATTACATCAGTCGCGTATTTTTCATTCTCCAATAAAATAAAAGCAGAGGCGGGGTTTCCGTTGAAGTGACAGCAGTGTTTGTGTTGTCAAGACAACTACACAGACTTTTAAAGATGGAGGATAGACTAGTGGTTACTGTTTGGAGTTATCCGGAGCTGTATGACTAAACAAATCTTGAATATCACAATATTAATAAATATTAAAATTATACCAATATCAACAGCAACACTCTCGCACAATACCCAGCTGAAAGCACACCGCGCTTAACATAAAAAGCAGTGCAGTGCGCCTTGTGTTTTTTATTCATCTTTATTTCTATAGCACTTTTACAATGTAGATTGTGTCAAAGCAGCTTCACATAGAAGATTATAGTAAATTGAAACCGTGTCGGTTCAGTTTTCAGTGTTGAAGTTCAGTTTAGTTTAGTTCAGTGTGGTTTAATATTCACTGCTGAGAGTCCAAACACTGGAGAGCAAATCCATCGATGCACAGCTCCACAATTCCCGAACCATGCAAGCCAGTGGCAACAACAGCGCGGAAAAAAACTTCACCAATTGGTGAAAGTGAAGAATTAAATAAAACCTCGAGAGAAACCAGGCTCTCTTGGGCATGACCATTTCTCCTATGGCCAAACGTCTTGTGCAGAGCTGCAGTCTAGGCGCCGGAGGCTGGAGAACGCTGGACGTCCATCGTGGAGAAGCTGCAGGTGGGAGTGGCCACCGACTGGTGTACAGGCTGGCTTTTCAGGATCAATGCGAGGACTCGTCTGTCACTTGGAACTTACAGACATCGGTCTTATGCTCTCCACTCCTCCATGACCACCACAGCAGCTGCTCAGGATACGGCCTTGTCCAGGATTCCTCGAGAAAAAAAAGAATAACATAAGCATAGATGTCGTTCAAATTATAATGTCTTTTGGGAAGTGTTTCCGGCTCCAGTTGCCCTAAATAATGCAGACTAACAATCCTTTAGAGGATTTGGATTTCAAAAGCATTTGTGTTTTATGTGTATGCTAATGCAAAGAGATGTGTCTTTAATCTAGTTTTAAACTGACAGAGTGTATCTGCTTCCCGAACTGTGCTAGGAAGGCTGTTCCAGAGTTTAGGTGCCAGAGATGAGAAAGATCTACCGCCTACAGTTGATTTTAATATTCTGGAAATAATCAATTGTCCAGAATTAACTGAGCGTAGAGGGCGTGATGGGCTATTATACACTAGGAGCTCTCTCAAATACTGGGGAGCTAAGCTGTTTAGGGCTTTGTAGGTAGTCAATAAAATGTTAAAATGTATACGATATTTAATAGGGAGCCAATGCAATGATGAAACATCTGGAATAATATAATCATATTTCTTTGTTCTAGAAAGCACTCTAGCAGCTGCATTTTGAACTAGTTGAAGTTTGTTAATTATGCCAACAGGGCAACCGCCTAGTAATGCATTACAATAATCTAATCGAGAGGTCATGAATGCATGAATAAGCTTTTCCACATCAGACATTGATAGCATATGCCGTTGTTTGGCAACATTTTTAAGGTGAAAAACATGTTCGGTGTGATCAGCCTCTTTATCAGTTCAGTGCTAAATAACAAAAATAACATGCATTTTTGTAAGATACAGTATCTTTTATTTAGTACAATTTTTAAAAATCGGTTGGTTTGCCATCTCCAGGTTGGAAGAAATTCATTACCCCAGGCGGAGGAGTTTAAGTATCTTGGGGTTTTGTTCACGAGTGATGGAAGGATGAAAAGATGGCAGGGAAGGATAGCAGGGCACACCCTTATAGATGAGGAGCTCTGTCACCCGGGAGGAGCTCGGAGTAGAGCCACTGCTCTTCCACATCGAGAGAAGTCAGTTGAGGTGGCCCGGACATCTGTTTCAGATGCCTCCTGGACGCTTACCTAGGGAGGTGTTCCAGGCACGTCCCACCAGAAGGAGGCTTCAAGGAAGACCCAGGACACGCTGGAGGGACTATGTCTCTCGGCTGGCCTGGGAACGCCTCAGGATGCCCCCGGAGGAGCTGGGGGAAGTGTCTGGGTGTCCAAAGACTGCTGCCCCCATGACCTGGCCCCGGAGAAAGCGGATGAACATGAATGAATGAATGATTAATAAAAAAATCAAATAACAGTCATTTTAATCCAAAAAGGTTCATAATGTATAATGATAACAATAATAATAATGTTTAGCAAAATGCATCATATACATGTAAGATGTGATAGAAACAACCTTGTGGTGAAAACTAAATCCTGTTTTTTAAAATACTAAGGCAGTCTCGCTTATCACACAATGCTGTTACTGAAGAAACAAATCTATGTATATTTTTGTTATTTTCACAAAGCCCTCTTTGCAGAAAAAAAACATTTTTAACTTCTAATGACATCTGGGATTTAATGTGACCTTTGTATGCACATCACCAGTCAAAAGCTAGTAAGAAGAACAGACAAAAAGGCAGAGATGGCCGACTCTCTTCTTATTAGAATCAAAAAAATGAAGTGTGTCATCTGCTGATTGCATTTTTCAGCCCAGTCCTGACAGACATCAGTCAGAAAGCAATCGCTCCTCTCATTATGACAAGATTCTCATCATAATATCGCTCTCTTTTTCTCATATGCAGGCCTTATTTACAGATGACAGGCATCTTTGAACCCATCACAATGGCCTTGGGGGTAAAAAAAAAGAAACAGATAAGGCTATCTTGACTAACACTTTTCATTTCGTCTCTAATGACCCCCGCATATTTTGGTGCATTTATTTTTTATTTTTTTCAAGATTTATCAGATGTTGTATTTGGGCATGGCATTTTTCTATATATACAGAGCCTATTTCATCACACCGTGTTCCATTACACCTAATACGCTCCGCAGTGTTATTCACATGAACTTCTATATTAAATTTGTGTTGATCAGAATGCACTGTGAAGCCCACGGTCAGCGCATTGTCGGTAATGACGTGCTTATGCGTTTTTCTCAGCGGGACTGAAATATGTGGAGAACGGCGCTGCTTTCCTATAAGGCTGTTTCACTGATATATCTTGCCTTTGTCTACCTGCTTAGCCTTGAGAGTATATTCATTTCCTTGCTACTCATGCCAAGAGACATTTGTCTTTTTCTTGTCCTTCTGTTGGAGATTTATTCCATTAATAATTCATTACAGTCCGTGGACTTCACAAGACCTTCTGCTGTCGGATACTTTAGTCAGGTTGAGAGGGACAAACGCAGCTTCCTCTTGGAAATCACAGATTATGTGACCTGTCTGATGTGGACAATTTAGTGACAGGGTGGTATTGTGACAGGGGTTTATGTCTAGTTGTTAAACAGCAAATAAAGGGTGCATAATTCAGGTTGTAAACAGCAAACTGCATTAAATGGAAGGTTGCATAAAGCATTGTACAGTATATCTATGTATATATGAATGTATCTATTTATGTATGCATTTGTAGGTTGTTTTAATGACGTGGTGCTGGTGACGCGCAAAATTCAGAAGGAGGGCGGTAACTAAAAAAACTGAATTTGAGACATAGAGGAAAGTCCATATTTTAGGGATTTATACCATATTTCAAAGTGATATAAATAGAAAATAACAACATATGTTGGGCATGATCCTTATATAATGAAGAGGGTCGAGTTTTTTTTATATATTTACATGTCATCAAGGCGGCATATATGTATATTACATAAGCTGTTAAGTGCAAAAAAAATACAACAGTAAACACCCTTGTGGGTTAGTAAAATTACTACAGTAAATACTATAGTGTTTTGAAGCATACTATAGATAAGGGGTGCTCAAACTCGGTCCTGGAGGGCCGGTGTCCTACAGATTTTGGCTCCAACTTGCCTCAACACACCTGATGTTTCTAGAAAGCCTATAAGAGCTTGATAAGCTGGCCCAGGTGTGTCTGATTGGGGTTGGAACTAAACTTTGCAGGACACCGGCCCTCCAGGACCGAGTTTGGGCAACCTTGCTATAGATAATTACTTGAATTAAACTGTCATAGTAATTATATTGTTGCTGTGGTACGACACAACTGTAGTAATACATTATTCAATAGGCTTCAGTTTTCTGCGCTATGATCATACACCATCACAATGCACCACAGTTTACACTAACGTTACAGTATTTATTACAGTTTATCAGTTTACTTTGCCACTGTAAGATTCCATTCTATCAGCCCAACGACGGAATCCAATGAATGGTTGAAGGTTAAATGCGAGTAGGCCTTTTTTAGAGCTTCTGAAATTAGAATTTATTTAAATTTGTTTTCAACTCCGAATTCAATCTGACTCCAATTTTAAGTGACTGTCAAATTTAGACTGTCTCTAATGTATACGTTCATTAGGGACCCAATGCCGCACAGAGTTTTCATGCCCCAGGGTTTACGTGTTTCTCACAGACAGGATCTCGACATTCTGAATTTAGATAGAGGATGCAGGAGTAACTAATACCCAATTAGTTTGGTTGCCTCCTGCTCACTCATACTAAAAGTGTAGTTAATTTAGTCATTTCAAAATCAGCGATAACCAGAAATCAATAACTAGAATTCAGTCTCCGAGCTGAAGTGGCGACTGCTCCAGACTGTCTCGTGTCATTCATTTGGATATCATGTACACAGATCAAGGTAGCAGCAGCCTCCACGTAATCTACTGGATACATAGTGTTGAGCTCGAGAGCTTTTCACTACGGGCTTTTTTTATTTAGTCCTTCACTTCAAATACCCTATGAGAGCAATTAATAGTTATTTTGTTAAAGTTAACCAGTGACAAAGATTTACTCAATTGTTGAGATTTAATCAAAATTTATCAAAGATAGTGAATAAAACCTTGTTACCAGTCACACCTCAGTATTTATTAATACCAGAGGGCAAGGAAAGTTCAGGAAAGAGAGCAAAGGGTGTTAAAGTCCATGCTGGGCCTTTTTCGCCCATCATGAATGACATCATATGAAAACAACCTATTTAATTCATTCATTCATTCATTTTCTTTTCAGTTTAGTCCCTTTATTAATCTGGGGTCGCCACAGCGGAATGGACTGCCAACTTATCCAGCACATGTTTTACGCAGCGGATGCCCTTCCAGCTGCAACCCATCTCTGACAAACATCCATACACACTCATATACACACATACACTATGGGCAATTTAGCCTACCCAATGGGCTATATGCACGGTGCCTCATGACGCATTTCCAGTGAAATGCAAGGCCGCTGGACAACTTCCGCCGATCGTACAGTACTGTGCTACAACAGGAGCGCTTCTGAACAAAACGTTTTAGAGTTGTTTTAATGTTTTATGCCATTATAGCCCGCTTATATACGCTTATGTCAGCTACATAAATCAGACATCTAAACTTTGAAAGTGTCATTTTAAAGATGTGAAAACAGTACTTCTAGCTACCACTGCTGTGTTCAGCAATGTACAGCGTTAGAAATTGAACTCTTACCTCTTTCCAAAAGGCAAAGTCATGCAAAAGAGGTGGGTTGTTAATACCTGACATAAAAATTTTACAGTAACAGAAAAAGACGAGTGTAGCTGCCAACCGGATGCAGAAATTTAAAGAAGGAAGCTTTAAATGGCAAATAATAGTTTATTTTCATTGCCTTTAAAGTGAAAAAAAACAGCATTAATATGCATAAACATTTCTTAAGCTACTTTATAATTGCATTTTTTTAAATTCAGAATAAAGACCTTTATTCACTGTACATATTAAATATTATTTACTGTATATAATTTAAAATTAAATTGTCAAAAAATGTAACATTTAAAAAATATATTTTATTCAGATGAACAGAAACAATAACATTGAATCAGTTGTTTTCTCAGCACGGTGCCTCTTCTGTAACGTGCATAGAAAGGTATTTGGGCAGATATGCATTTAAAAATAAATAATTAAATAAATCACCCCTCTGTTTCATGGAACTTAACACGCAATCGATCCATTCCAAACAATTGATCATGGTTTATGTAACTTCTTTTCCGTTTGGGTGCAGGAGGGACAACAGACATTACACATTTTAGAGTAATGGGCTGTGTGGAAAAGCAAGGCAACCAAAAGTTTGCATATCCCACTCTCAGCCACACAAAAGCAGGAGCTAATAACTAGCAGATGATGGCATGGATTTTCTGATGGATGTCCGCTCCAGGATGGAGTAACACGTATACTTGTCTAGCTCTGAATCTCATAATGTTACCTAAAAAACAGAAACAAGAATATTAATGGGTTTTAAAGAGTCATTAAAGACAGTTCACCCAAAACTAAAAATTATATTTACTCACCCCACTTGTTCCAAACCTGTTTGAGCTTCTTTCTGCTGTTTGACACAAAAGAAGATATTTAGAAGAATGCTGGAAACTTGCAACCACTGATATTCATAGTAGTTATTTTTCCTACTATGGAAGTCAATGGTTACAGGTTTTCAGCATTCTTCAAAATATCTTCTTTTGTGTTCAACATGAGACAAACACTCATAAAGGTTTAAAACCACTTGAGGGAGAGTAAATATTAATATTGGATGAACTATCCCCTTAAGCAACACATTTAGAACCTTATCCGTCTATATTTGGAACAGGTAAACACATTAACAGTTTGAAGTTGAACAAAAGCAGTTTGAAGGGTAGCCAGCTAAGTGAAATGTGTTCTGCATCTGCACCAATATCATGAGGTTAAACTACACTGTAAATCATTATTTTAAATAATTTAAAAGTAACTCCCATTAGTCACACTTTAAAATAAGGTTTCATTATTAGTTAATGTATTTGCTCACATGAACTAACAATAAACAATACTTGTACAGCACTTAATCATAGGTAAACTAATTTACTAACGAATTAAAATCCAAACTCATGCTAGTTAACATTAGCTATTTCATTGTGAGTTAACAAGCACAATGAATAAGCATTTGTTCAGTTACGTAAAAAACGAATGAATACTGCAATAGACATATTGTTGATGTTAAATTACTTAATACCACTTTATTGTTTTGAGTCCCTCCCATTTAACTACAATGTTATAGACTAAATAGAAAGCATGTCATCTACACTGTTACACTGCATCTGTATTGCCACTGTTTCAGCAATAACACAGTGCTATTTGTCTGTCGTGGATGGAACTGCATTGTGTTATTTTATTCCTAATATATTTTGCTCAATAATCATGCTTACAAGCTAAGATATCGTCTGTGTTTCTGTGATTATCCATGAACGGGACAAAACTTCACATTTATGCTATCCTACTCTCAGTTGCTGAGGAGACTCCGATTTCTTCATAGATCGGTAGTAATAAGCTCTCACCGAGATCTCATTCCTGCCCTGTTTTACCTGACACCTTGAGACAGAATTACGTACTCGTATAATATTTTTTACTAACGTGATAAAGCTGCAGATGGACGGAGCGTAAGAATAGTATTAACGTTAGCTTACAGGCTAGCTGAACTTACCTTCATAATTGCACAGGTACGAAGACGCATAAAACTTAAAACCTGTCTCAAGTTTGCTCTGCGGTGTTGTAGTGCACATAGGAACAATCATTTGTACATCATTGACCGTAATTCCCGCAAACAGCGAGTACATTTTGACGACTCTACCATAATAGTGTTTACCTCCGCTTAAAATCACCCGGACCGAAAGTTGGACCGTGGCCTTAGACAAACGCGGAAGTAATGCGTGCATATAGCCTATTCACCTGTACCGCATGTCTTTGGACTGTGGGGGAAACTGAAGCACCCGGAGGAAACCCATGCGAACGCAGGAAGAACATGCAAACTCCACAAAGAAACGCAGAGGCTCGAACCAGCGACCTTACTTGCTGTGAGGCGACAACACTACCTACTGCGCCACTACGCCATCACCTATTTAATTAGACTGATATAAATTTTCTTAAGATTAATTACAAAAAAGGCTAACAATTACAGGGGATTTTTTTCTTATTGAGCTGATAACAAATTAAAATACACTCAAAATATTATGTTTACTGTTTGTTCAAACTGCTTATTTAAAATGAGCTGAAACACAATTCTTGAGTTGTTTTTTTTGAATGGGGGGACAAGTTAATTGCTTATTGTCAAATTCACGTAAATTTGATAACTTAATTCCTTCATGTTGTCCCATCACAACTCTATTGTGTGGAACCCAGCATTTTGTAGTGTAAATACAAATTAGACAAATACAATTGATTAAAATAAGTAAATAAGTGTTTAAATAAATACAATAGGAATAAATTAACATAAAGTCAAAATAATTTTCACTATATAAATTGGGCCTTTAAGAAACTGTATAGATGCCTTTTATGAGGGTCCCACACATGATGATAATTATATTTGGGGGGTGTAAAATATTAAAAACCCACAGTCGATCAACCCTGTTTACAGTTGACACCTTGTGGAGAAAATAAATGGTGTCAAAACAGCACTGTAGGGCACATCGGAACAAGCACATAACAATGAAACAATCATGCCTAAAGGCTTTATAAATTAAATGTGTAAAATTTGATTGTCAACACACACAGTGGGATAACATGTTGGTGCGTCAAACACAACAATCATTGAAATGTTTGTTTTTTAGAATACATTTGCACTTGTAATACAATGTATTAGTATGCATGTTGGCTTTAGACAACTTTTTAACTTGAACTTTTTGATTTAGTGGCTGATTTTTATGAATTTTTACAACCTGATTCCTACAATTTAGTAGGATTTGCTTATGCCTCAATAACGATTGTGTTTAGAGGTCGTAACAAATTTGTACGAATTAGCCACTAAACTGACAAAATGTAAAATAGTTAAATTTCCTCATGAGATCAGGCGGATTTTAAACATACAAATATCAGCCATTATGAAACTTAATGTTTGTGAAGGATATTCTATATCAGATATTATGTTCATACTGTCACAATCAGCAGCAAATGGAATCACTCACTTTTACTCAGGACTACAAATTATGTCATGAACCACACACTCGCACCTGTTCTGGTTGTCCACTGATTACTAACACACACAGCTGAAGCTGTTCAGCTGATTGCGTGGACTTTAAAAGCAGCACAGTCACACACACCAGTTGCTGAGTCTTGTTTAACTGCACTGTGACATTATGACACGTTTCCTTTGGCTTGCCTTGCCGTGTTTGACCCTCGCTTTGTTCTGTTTGCTTATGTTGCTTACTGCCTGTACTGACCGTTCGCCTGTTATTTGACCATGACTCTGAATTGCCTGTATACATCAGTTTGTCAATGTTGACTGCTGCCTGCCTGACCATTCTCATAATAAATCCTGCATTTGGATCCAACCCCATTGTTCAACGTCCTTCACATTACAGATACACATGTATTAATGAACCAAGTTGAAAACTAATGCCTCAACAGTTAAACTGTGCATTGATAAAATCAAATTGTGCACAGTTGCTTCAAAGAGTTTTGTCTCTGATGGCCTTCCGTACCGACAGATCTTTCTTACCACTGACACAAAAGTTAAAGCAATGCCCACACATGTGATTTGAATTGTTTTGCACTAATTAGTCACCAACAAACTGGTAAAGACAAAATAAACAATGCCTTGAAATGATCAAAACATGCACATTGACAATTCAATTTCATGTTTACATTAAAGACTTTGACAAGTACTGCTATAAATGTTTGGCTTAAGTTGGAAACATCTTGAAGGAAGCAAAACAATTCCATCATTTATTAATTAAAGAAACATCTCTTGAAATTAATTATGTGGAAGAGACCAATAATTCCTGAGAAATAATTGCATAAAGGACTAAATAACTTGTAGCCTTTTCTAGTTTAATGTTTGGGGAAAATAAAGGCTGGTAATCATTATGAACATGTGTTCATATTTACATAATAACAATGATTGCAATTCTGCACAGCCTTGTAGACAGAAAAGAGACAGCATTTAATACACCTTAAGTATTAATAAAACAAAAGTTCTGGTTTTAAAGAAAAAAGTTAATAGTTTTAGAGACTTACCATATCCAAAGTGTTACGATACTCACCTGCTAAAAAAAAAAAAAAAAAAAAAACAAGTGCGCACATAAGAAGAAACTGTAGTATTTTAATGATAAATCCAAAACCTCAAGAGCAAACAGCAAAGAACATATGCAAACAAAAATAGGCCAGAAACAGAACAGTCAGAGGAACTGAAATTATCACAGGTGATAATTAACTAAACAGAAACAGGTGTATGGAACAAATGAGATAAAAAGATAAGAAAAGGGTGGGGGAAGAAAGAGAACAAAGGAAACAGAAACAAACAACTCAAACATGCGACAATTAGTGGGAAATAACGTCAGGATGTACTCGTCATTTACTTACCTTTAAATCTTTCAAATCTTAACAAGTTTAGTTTTTTTTGTTGAACACAAGAGAAAATGTGTAGACTGGAGAGTGTTGTAAAATGGAGTTAGTTAACACTGCCCATTTTAGCAGTCAGAAACAACATATTGATCCATATCATAGACTCCAAGAGCCCTTTTAAGCCCAGAGAAGTTGCATGTGTCTTTGAGCAAGATTGTAGGTTTTATCATTAAAAAAAAAAAACTGATTCACTGATGATGAACAAATATTTTTCCACTGGCATTCATTAGATAAAAAAATAATACTTGCGTAATCTAAAGAAGCTGTTTTTATTAGTTTAGTTTTATGCTAGTCATCTAACTTAAATCCCACAAAAAGTGACAAAAGGCACAGTAATTCTAAACAGAAAGTGCCTGTGTCACATGGTAAACGACAGCACAGAAACCGTCTTTGATATCACTATCGATTTTGACATGAAGCGCTCCTTTACGGTTGACATAACAGCTCAAAATGTTCATTTAAAATAACCATATATGACAGCTATGAGCAGAATCGTGGAAAATAAAGCTTGTAACTGTGATCAACGAATGACATTTTTCTACTCGTATATGACTATCAAATTTGGTCTGTTTTAAAACATTTGCCTGAAAGCGAACCATGCCAAGCAACATTGTAACAATTTTAACCCTGTTTTGGAAGCCAGTCGATCTACAGCACTTAAAAAATATGATGAAAGCACTTGTTATAAAAGAAAAATAACAAAAGTAGTAGGTTTCATCCAGCGTTCAACATGAATTAAAGTGCATCTTTGTGTACGAGCTTTGATATCATCAAAGACTTAGAGGAGAAGGGCACTACAGGGGCCAAAACCAATTTAAGCAGGGGCCAGTGCCCCACTGGCCCCAAACCTAGATCCGCACTTGCTTCAAAATTTCAATAGAGAAACTTAAACGGATTTGACAAAAGTGGATAGTGAGAAATGATGCCAGATTTTTTAATAAGTAAATACGCATGATTTATGTATTTATAGGCATAGTTTTCAACATTCTTCAAACCTTCAGAATACAGATGAAAGAAACATTGTTTTACAAAAAAAAAAACTGATTCTGAGACACAATTTTCATTTTTGAGTTAACTATTACTTAAGCAAGTTGTTGTTTTCTTAGGTTTCCAGCACCTGGTTGCAGCAGGAAGGGCATCCATCAGCTATTCCAAAACTGGCCCACCGAAGTATATCACTAATCAGTAATGTAGCACTGTTTAAAGCAAAACTTAAAATCTGTTTATTGAGAATACTGTAATGAATGTGGCCGATCAGATACATAATTATTTTTTGCTTTATTCAACAAATAATACACCATTAACCTCTCCTACCCAAAAAGACTGAATGGTCAGTGTATAATACAATTCCAAAGGAATTTACGACAGGGATATCTGCTCAGAAATGGACATAGGGACATGGTTAAGCTCCTATACGCTCCTTGCTTAAAACCTGTGCTTTTAAATGTAAACCTCTTTATGTGTAATCAGGTGTTTTTGCAACAAGTCTCTTGCTCATGTTTTAATATTATGGTTTTAATCCTCCTGCAATCAATGTTTTAACATTACCACAGCTAAACAGGATCATAGATGGTTCATGTTTGATGTCCCTGCAAAGCTAATTTGGTTTACCGAACGATTGTTTACATTTTATGTTATTACATGTGCAACATATTAACATTTTAAGAAACTTTAAACATTTGGTAACACTTTATTTTGATGGTCCATTTGAGTATTAGTAGACTGTCTGCTTACTATCTGTTGATATGCTTCTTCTACAGACATTAAACTGACTATAAAAAAACTTTCCAAGTACATGTCAACTTACACTAATACAACCCTAACCCCAAACTAACAGACTACTTAGAATGAGAATTAGTTGGCATGTAGATGCAATGTAACTTAAATTCAACAAACGGACCATCAAAATAAAGTGTGACCAAACATTTCTGCATCAGCATTTACCCAGAATGCATATGCAAATCACCACGGTTCGGAACAAAGGCCCATAAAACTCCCGTGGAAAAATAACTTTTCATTCGTCAACTCAGCTCCTGAGGGTGGAAAAAAAAATCCATCCTTATAAAAACTGGTGACTGAGGCCACAGGCCAGACCAGAACAGGAAGAGAACCGACACAGACACCAGAAGAGAGAGAGTTGTTCCATTCCAGCTCAGGGAAGCTTCTCTTTGGGTCAAGTTAAGAGACTTGGACACTGGCAAAATTTGAATTAAAGCACACAGCTCAAACATTCCCATCTCCTATACCTTTCTTTTATTTTTATCCATCAAGAGTTAAGTTAAATTGAGTACGCCGCAAAACCAGAAGTCGACATGACTAGACTAGGTGGGGTGAGGGGGGATGGGTTGGTGAGATCGCGAACTGAAGAGAGGGGAGGGGGGTTGATTGCGAACTGAAGAGCGGGCAGGGGGGTGTTGGAGGTGGAGGTGGAGGTGGAGGCTGATAAAGCCGATCGCGGAATGAAGAGAGGGTGGGGCACTCACGTTCATTTTAGAAGGGCACTTTATATACCAGACTCAAAAGGGCATGTATACTGCACAGGTTGAGCCCTATGTGTGCACGTGCCAGGAGTCCACCCCACTCCAAGCCTTACAGGACAAAGAGCCGACCAGCTAACCATGTGGGAACCCTCACTAACATGTGGGAACTCACCAGCGGGACTTTTTTTACATTGTAAGCTGAGAAAATATTATATGCTATTCCTTCTATGCTAATGAAGGATTACTATTGGTTCAGAATAGCAGCGTAAGCTCCAAGCCTTACAACGTCGCACATGGAACACAAGTAATGTCTTCAGATTACCACTGAACTAGTGTAAATTAAATGTAACCCTAAAGAAACCATAGAAGGGTTAAATTGATTGTTTTTGGTTGGCTTGGTTTGGCCTTACAAAATCTGAGGTTTTTACATTATTACACTCTCTCAAACTCTCGTTTTTTCTTCTTTTGCTGTTCTCTACAACCTGCTGACTGTGTGTTTGTGTTAGACTTTAGTTTCTGTTAGATTAGTCAATTAAGTTTCATTTTGTATAAAGAAAGGTGCCTGTGCATGTTTATGAATCTAATGTCTTAAACTTTGATCTTGTTACCCTGCTTAAACATGAATGGGTTTTTATTTTTGATAGCAATAGCCGTAGTTCAAGTCAACTGTCCATTCGAACAATCACTGGATGATTTGCTAGTTTGGATTAAAAAAATCGATTCCTTTGAATCCTTTGAACTTGCTGCAGAGTTGAGTAAAAGTTGAATTTTAAGTTGGTTTTCTTCTTTAACCGATCGTAGACAGCAGGTTAGTGTTAATGGAACAATATCTGAGCCAAAATTTCTGAGTATGGGTGCGCCACAGGGTTGCGTTAGCTCATCGGTTTTGTTCACTCTGTATACAGACGCATGTAGATGTTCTTATTCTAACAATTACATTATTAAATTCTCAGATGATACTGCCATCTTAGGCTTATTGAATAAGAACAGAGATTTATCTGAATATTTTTCAGAGATTGGAAGATTTGCGAGTTGGTGCGATGATATATTTCTAGCTTTAAATGTCAGTAAGACAAAAGAGATGGCGTTTGACCCTAGAGGAAATGGTGATCATAGGCCTGTGACCATCAATACTCAAACCATCACACAGGTCACTTCATACAAATATCTTGGTGTCTTCTTTGATAACTCATTGAAATGTAATATACATGTTGACAATCTCTGCAGTAAGCTTCAGCTACGACATCTAAGAATCTATGGAGTGGATTAAAAATGTATGATCATGTTTTATAAAGCTGTGTTTGGGAGTTTAAAAAGGTACGGCATCACAGCCTGGTTTGGCAACTTGTCTGTGCAGCTGAGATCTAAAGTAGTCCGTTTGATTCACACTGCGTGGAAAATTATTGGTGTATCAGACCAGATGTCATTGCAGAATATGTATGGAAAGGACACATTAAGATGTGCTAAACAAATGGTTTGTGACGTATTGCATGTTCTGCACAAGGAGTATGAGTTGTTACCTTCAGAGAAAAGGTTCAGAGTACCTTACTGGGACAATAAAGTTTTACCTTACCTTAACTTACCTTAAATAGTGTAGCTTTTGATATTCAGTATCCTATATATATATATATATATATATATATATACTGATTGTCATCTAATTGTTTTATCGCTTTATTGATTGTTAAAAATAATTTTTTCTTGTTTTGATTATATACTTACTTCTCTACAGTATTTTAATTGCGGAATTTTGTTTTATTGTTGTAAAGCATTTTAGGCGACTCTTTGGCCCCTATCATACATCCGACACAATAATGCGCAAGACGGGCTTACCCCAACGTGTTGCTATTTTCAGACCAGCGCAATCTTAATCGTCACCATATGGGGCATAAGAATAGGACGTGTGTTTGGATATAACTGTTTTTTTTTATCACACTTCATAATTTTATTCATTAGCTGGAAATTAGAACTGAATTTAGAAATAGTTTTGAAACAAATCTTTGCGCTTAACAAAACAAAAATTATTATGTAGGCTAATTGATGTTTTCAGTGGAGTGCATACAACACTATTTCCTTATCCATGAAAGAGAGAAAGTGAAAGTAAAGGCTGAACGGAGGAGGCTCGTTCTTTATTCTCGCGCTGCTGATGCTCTGTTTAACTGTTTTCTTGCAAGTGAAGCATTTAGTTTTTACACTTACAAAGTCCACGATGTAAATAGCAAATGCCCCATGGCGCGACGCAACTGACTCTTAAAGGGAATGGGAGATGAGACTCTGATTGGTTTATTCTCAAAACACACCCATAACTCATTAAGAGAATAAGCACAACACTGTTAGACCATGCACCGGTGCAGAGCATATTTTTCCATCCTTAAAATATCAAAAGTGGATTTGGACATGCCCTTGATGCTTTTGTGCCATGCGCTTTAGACTTTGCACCTAGTTCATTAAAATAAAGCCCTTGTTTTAGTAAACTGCTATCTAAATAACGTTGGTTGGTTGGTTGGTTGGTTGGTTGGTTGGTTGGTTGGTTGGTTG
>CAIGQZ010001336.1:34805239-34818493 GCA_903798205.1 Danio tinwini
CTAAGAAATAAAACAATAACAACATTTCAAGGAATACTTCTAGATTCTGATAAATGTGTACTAGTATCAATTGAATATGTAGTAGCTGAACACTAAGCAGCACCTAATGAACGTGCTAGCATCTAATAAATAAAAATCTACATTTATTTTAGAGGTACACTAAAAAAATTGTTTGTTGCAAACAATTTATATAACCTGAATTTAAACAAACAAATTAAGTTGAACAATACTAAATTTGTTTGTTTGTTTGTTTGTTTGTTTACATTCAGCTCGTATAAAATGTTTACAAACACTTGCCTTAAAAGTATGGTAAATCCAATTAATTTTTTTTCAGTGTACAAGGACAAAAAAAGATAATAATTTAAAGCTTTATATGTGAAACAGGTAAAATGGTCAGGCCAAACATTAAAAAACAATATAAACAGTCTAAAGGGTCAAAACATGGGTAAGGGTTAGGGTTAGGACAAGACTCAGCAATGAAGGTGACGATGAATGGTTGAATATATATATATATATATATATATATATAATGTCCTTTAGCTGTTTCAGAGTAATCAGAATGAACTTGAAACCAGTGTGTGAATGCAAGCTATAATGGGATTTGTAGTTCAGATGAGTGTTATAGGGCTTGTTGCTGGTGATCACAACAGTACCTAATGTATAACCACTTGTGAATGTTTTAAAATATGCATGCATAGGTCACATTTGCAAAACATAGGCTACTTGTTAAAACAATTCAATTGCTAATATTAGAAATGTGTTACGATTGATTGTCAATTAAATCTTAATTACAATAACAAATAACTAGTAACTAGTATGTAATGAATAACTACAACTAGGAAAATTTTCTAGGAGCTTACAAATTACCAATTAGTACCATTAGAATTAAATAGAGTATGAAAAATGAGAAATGTTAAAACTGCTTGCCATAATAGGGGTGCTTCAAAGAAACTGAATTACCTCATAAAGAGCATGCCATTCATTGAAGTAATTGTAAGCATAACTATTTATAGCCATACAAGAAGCCTTGTGGTTCTGGGTTTTCAAAGAGCACATATAATGCTATTTTAAAGGCTCATAACTGTTTTCTACAATAAATTTACGTCAACCCAAGGTCAAAGAAAACCTTAATATAATAGAGGCATTAGCTTTTTTTCTCACTGAAATGGTTTGTTCAAGCATCTCTAAACTCTACTGTATGAACTTCTACTCAATGAACATTTACTTTGCTCTGATTGGTCAGTTTGTCCAGTCTATTGTGGTTAGACAACCACTTGTGATGTCAGAAACCATACATTTATTATCATACAGTACCTACAGTAAATTTGAACATAAGAGGCTTCACAGCATTTATATAGAGATATTCATAATATAAATAAATATGGTGTCAGTTTGACCAAATTCTCGTCCATGTCCTTAATTGCATTTGCTTTTGCTGCACATAAAACTTTTTATTCCTAATTATGTCAACACAAACCAGATCCTTCCAGGCCTCAGCTAAAGTACAGCTACAGCATTTGATGGTCAAATTAGATGTTGTTCTCAGGTAGCCACCAAGGACCATAGCCTGACATTATGCAGATTTGTTGCAAATTAGGTTTCTACCGGAGTAACTCAAGACTTGTTTCAGGTAGTTCAGAATCACTTCTATATTTTAAGTGACAGTAAGTCCAATTATCATGCCCTCTGATCTATGAAACTTTGAAGAAGTTTCACATTCACAAACAGCTATTTTAAATGTTGCATAAAAGTTAATACCTGGAAAAGCAGCAGAGTTTTAAAACATTCATCTGCTATCAAGCATAAAACATAGCTGCTATCAAGCATAAAAAAAGAATTGTCCATTCTCTGTGACAATGTTTTTTCTTTTTTCTTTTTTTACTAAAATGAACAGAAATAAAAAAAAATGAACACTAACTCAAACTATAAAAACATCAACAACAGCAAGAAATAAACTAAATAATTTACTCTTTTGACTTCTGGAAGACTTAAAGGGATATTTCATCCATTCTGCCGTCATTTACTCACCCTTCACTTGTGCAAAACATGTAGTTTCGTTCTTCTGTTAGGCATAAAATATATTTTAAAAAATAAACTATTTACATGCACTTTTGTCAGTCATAAACGAGCAACATTGTTCTTAAACTAGGCAAAGTCTTATGGGTTTTACATTATGTTGTGTTAAACAACATATGCTCATTCTGAATATGTAACCCTATACATGTTTTTGGAGATCGGGAATTATGTAGCCAGAAGTACATATGGCTGCATTTCATTTTTATAAAGAACCAGAACGGTTCTAGAAAGCAGGCAAGACAAAAACAGAATCCAAAAAATTAAATAAACAAGTAAATAACAGGGTGAGAATGGGGTAAAATCTGAAAACATGGTAAAAATCAGGCAAGGGCTTTTCTGATAGCTTTTTAAAACTGTTGGTTGGGTTTAGGGAAGTGGGTGGGCTGCTCCCAAGTCAGTCAGCCGGCCGACAGTGGCCTCTGGTGAATTTACGTAAGAACAGCAGGCGCAAATGGTACTCGTGGGAAAAATTTGTGATCTCAAAAAGCGCAGACAGTATGGTCATCATTTTCTGCTTCATATTTTTCTTTAGAATAAGCTTCATATGGATATTAAAAAGTATAAAAACTGTGGTTAGTTTTAGTTTAAATTCTAAAATCTGACTCTTGAGTAAAATAGTATGTTTCAATGGCAATTTATGATTGTGTTTATGTTTTGTTGTATTTACAATGAGGTGGCACATTCTACCTGTTACCTGGTGTAGCACAATCAAGGACCACAATGAAACTGACTTTGTGTATATTCTTGATGAATTAAGTGTATTCACTTCTTTTTTGTCAAATAAAAAGAAAGAAAAAAACAGGAGTAAATGCTGGTACCTGGTTACTCATTATCTTACATAGTATTTTTTCCCCTACAATCTGCAACTAGCATTCTTTAAAATATCTTATTTTGTGTCCGTTAGTAGAAATAAACTCATTTAAGGTTTAAATTTGAAAAAATAAAACATAAGGGAAAATATGTAAATAATGAGGTAATTTTCATTGTTGGGCAATCTCTTTAAGTAAATCTTTTTTGGCGTCTGCCAGTGCAAAAACAAAAAAAGACACCAAAATGGCCTCCAACGCCAAAATATGTTAATTCAGAGCAATTTCACTTTCAACAAACAATGAGGTTTATTATTGTATTCTACAACAGATTAGTCAGAATTGCCAAGAGTCTGAAATTGTTCATTTTTAAAAATGTAAGTGACTACAGTTATTTATTGAGGAGCAATGAATGTTTCTTTCGTTTTCTTTTCTTGTTTTATTAACATTAAATGAACGAATGAACATTAAATGAATGAATAACGAGTTATTGTTTTTCCCTATATACTAACCAGGCCCATATAGCCAGGGAGGTTCGAGAGGTTCGAAATACCCACCCTTCACTGACAAAGGTCCAGAATTTGTCCCATTCATAAGTTCATTTGTCCTATTTTGCTATGCCATCCTAAATAGTGAAAATAACCCCTCAAAAAAGACTTTAAGACCAAGCCGAAAAGTCTGTCGTGACTTCAGCTAATCAGTACTGGTATCAATGCAAACAATTCTTTTTCATGAGTCCAACATCCGGCTATGCAAGAAAACACACAATCTGATGTAAGAGAAGTATTTTCACAACTGACCTACTTTATTGTTTTTAAATAGAGAAAACATTTTACAAGTAACTTTTATTTTAAAACATGGACCATATTCTTGAATGAAAAAATGACCAATCAAAAGGTGTGAAGCATCAAAAGTGTTAAAATTTATTTAAATACTAATCATGAAGCATGGTTACTATGCATGTTAATAAATGCTTAATTAACACAACTTTATGCAGTTTTGTGACCTAATCTAAGGACTATTTCATTAATTCAATAATTTTCTTTTCATCTTAGTCCCTTTATTAATCCAGGGTCGCCACAGTGGAATGAACTGCCAACTTTTCCAGCACATGTTTTATGCAGCGGATGCCCTTCCAGCTGCAACCCATCTTTGGGAAACACCCATACACACTCATTCACACTCACACACTACGGACAATTTAGCCTACCCAATTCACCTGTACAGCATGTCTTTGGACTGTGGGGGAAACCGGAGCACCTGGAGGAAACCCACGCGAATGCAGGAAGAACTGTCTGTGGTCTGCACTGACTCGGTAGGTGCAAAGAGTGTCAATCAGCCATGTGTGTGTCTGGGCGTGTGTGGACTACCCTGTGCAAAAAGCGGCTTAAAATCCTACATGACAGTAATAGTTCCATAAAGGTGTTTACATGCCTGTACTGCACTTCAATAATGCAACTAAAATCGGCATACTCCACATGTCTTAATTTGATTTCTCTTTAGTTCAATTATGACCTTAATCTGATTAAATTAATCAAGAATCGCTGTTTACATGGTAGACTCTTAATCAGAGTATTGTCTTAATCGCATTAAAATGGAATTATTGGTGTCCATGTAAACGTAGTCTGTGATGGAGGCGCACAGTAACTCACCAGAGAGAGTCGTTATATGAAGAGCTTAAATCTCATTCAATCAACAAGTTCTCATCTAATTCATTTGATTTTTTCTTCATTTCTACATTTCAAAAACAACTAGAATGACTCATTTAACAGAACTGAACTTGTTCCATTCTTTACCAGGAGACATATTTGTATTTTGCAAATCGAGAAAGTGGCCTGTTAACTTTTTTGAGTGTGGCTATGGGCCTGCTAACTCAAATATAATCCTTGACAAATGAAGTGTATTCACTTCTTTTCTGTCAAATAAATAAAAGAAAGAAAGAAAGAAAGAAAGAAAGAAAGAAAGAAAGAAAGAAAGAGACTACAATTCTTGATTACAGTACATGGTTTATCTACAACTGAGTACTAATATTCCAAGCAGCTTTGTCATAATTACAACAAAAATACAGACAAATCTATGTTGTTTCGTATTAGTTAATGGGTAGCCTTCAAAAAAAGGCTGATTACCACTAGTGTAAAGTGTTTAAGAGAGAGAGGGCGAGAGAAACATTCATGTTGTGAAGCAGAGCCTCTCATGAGGGTAAATTTTTCATCTTTTAACTGCTGCACTTCTTTAAAAAGCTTTCAATAAATGCCCCTCCAGGGTTGTTTTTAATTAGTGGTCTTTTCTAAGCAATGCGTTTAACACAGTAATACCACAGCTTTACAGACCGCGCTCAGCTGACCGTCCCTGATGCTAACTGCAGGTGAATTACAGATTTCACCACAAACAGAACAAGCTTAAAAGTAACACAGCAAGTGGTCGGAGCAGAATCTCGCTCACCGAACCCTCAGATGAGAAACTCACTGCGAGCTGTTTGAATGAAGAAGCAGGATTCAGGCTGACAAGATCATCAGAGACCCCTTGCTCGCTCACTCATATAATCGAAAAGAAAACTTTCAGACACAAAAACATTGCAGTGGGCCTCATGAAACACTGACCCGTTGCTTCAGTATGCTGTGAAAGGAATACATATATAATATTTTATACATCCATGAAATGTAATACTACATTCACCCACGCCGTTTCCAGATTGTTGATTCTTTGTAGCCTATCATCAGCATCTCTGCTTCTCTCTGTAGAGTGCATTAGCACTTTTTTAGTAGTGCTGCTTTCAGAAAAAATTCTTGCAATTGGAATTTTTTGCTAAAGTATTACTATCCATGATCCAGTCCAACCAGGCAAAGTACGAGGAGAACATACAAATACAGAACTTTAATTGACCCTTCGCTAAGCCACACCCAAAAACCACCACGCACCAATCGTGGCTTAGCAACCGTAGCTATGTGCAGGGGCTCTGTCAAGCTTCCGAGCGAGGGAAACAAGCCAAAGTGTTGTGCATATGGATTGTGCAAATCTGACGCCCGGTGTTCTAAAAGTTTGGACGGGTGGTAGATTTATTTTCCCTTTTTAAAACCTAAAACCCAAGGGGAGAAATGCCAGCGTGGATCAAGCTCTGTGAGGGGCGCTAAAGGAGCGGAGGTTGATTTTGTTTTGATATTTCTGACACAGTCAGTAATAAACAGACGGCAATAACTCACATACCTCTCACGTTACCCTAAAATGATCTAAACTATGTTTCCTACAAATATACAAAGCAGGTTATGTTTCACAGCTGTCTTTTTCTTTTTTTTGTTCAATATTATGAGCACTGCTCCGTTTAAGCCCTCGCCATAGTAGTCATACTAATAGCAGTCATGTTTTCATCAGTTTCAAGCTAGGAATATTTGAAATTATGAATCAACAGAACAAAACAGAGATGTGATCACATACTGAGCACTTGCGATGAATATACTTTAATATTACCCGCAGCTGTTTTTCAGTCATTTATAAAGAGCACACAAACATACTGACAGGTATAGGTAACTTACTGTACATTGTTATGGGTCAGTGATGCTAATATTTGGTACAAATCCATCAATTTCCTCTTTCTGGCTATTCCTTCTGTGAATGATGTAGAAGCACTGTCCATGCGTGTTTCCTCGTGGGTTAGTAACACTATATTTCATTGCACAACAATTAGTCTTAGGCTTTTTGGCTAAAATAGAGAAATCACGGTTTAATTAGTTATAATTAGACTGTTTTTGAATTTCACCTCTCCTGCTGTGCATGAACTAAGCTTTTGAATGATCAGCGTATGAGGTGGCTAGGCTAACCTAGCTTCAAATTTGATTGAAATATTTTATAATCGGTTGCCTATTATGTCTTGAATATACCCCTGTAATGCATACTGCAGTCCTTTTTTGTCATGCTTTCTCAGATATCTCACCTGTTCGCCAAAAATGACTACGTATATCCCTGGCAATGTCTGACACCAGCGTATACACATTGTAATACACATGCCAGGCACGAAAGCTTGACAGGCGTAGCAACAGTAACTAACAGTACCTAAAAAAGGCCGGGGCTTACCGAAGGGTCAATTGGAAGTTAAGCTGTATATATAAAAACTGAACAAAAATGCAACCCTGAACTGCAAAATTAGGATATACTGTGTTGACACTAAAAATGATATTACCAAAATCCATCACAACAAAAGCTACTATGGTTACTTTAACTTATTTTAATAAGTCCAATGCGTTTCAACTAATTTTTAATAAAAGTTATACAAAGTTAAACTTAACATTTTTAAGTTAGTTTGACTGATGTGAAGTTGAGATGACTAGAAAAATATAATTTGATTCAGCTTACAGTAGGCGTCACAGTGGCGCAGTGGGTAGCACAATCGCTTCACAGCAAGAAGGTCACTGGTTTGAGCCCCAGCTGGGTCAGTTGGCATTTCTGTGTGGAGTTTGCATGTTCTCCACGTATTTGCGTGGGTTTCCTCCCGGTGCACCAGTTTCCCCCCACAGTCCAAAGACATGCGCTATAGGTGAACTGAATAAACTAAATTGGCCGTAGTGTATGAGTGTGAATGCAGGAGTGTATGAATGTTTCCCAGCGATGGGTTGCAGCTGGAAGGGCATCTGCTATGTAAAACATATGCTGGATAAGTTAGCGGTTCATTCCGCTGTGGCCACCCCAGATTAATAAAGGGACTAAGCTTCCCAGAGAGTAGACTGTCTTATGAAAAGGTGAGATTTTACCAGTATTTCCATTCATAAATGTACAGTAGTCAAATATTTAAGAACATATATTTACAATAATTTACCCAAATTTGATTTTCTCATTCTAAAAGTCTAAACATTTTAAGTTTTTTCAGAAGTCAATATAACTTAACTGAGTAAATGCAACAAGATGACAACTAAGGTTAAGTTGAGTGAATGAATCATTTTTACAGTGTACAAAAACATACATTTCGAAAGGATACTGCCCCAATGACAGCTTTTGCACTTTTATTTCTAAGAGTGTAGTACAGAAACCACAAATATTCGTAATAGACAATTAAACAAATAAAATTTTTTTAATAAATAATAATAATAATAATAATGTAGCAAAAAAAATTTAAGAAATGTATCAGAAGCAGATCACAACAGTGATCATAATCAAGTAACATACCACAGGAAGAAATATTAAGGAACAGAAAACTATATAATTAAACAATTAATTATAATTAAAGTATACTGACTTAAGAAAAATATATATTGTAACACTGGGGTGTTCGTAAGACTGTCATTAAACCTTTATAATGTGAATGAGATTTTATGCATGATCATAACAACTGTCATTAAGTCTCATTTGCTTAGTCATGATATTTTAAATGTCAAGAAGACATTGTTTTTTTATGACAACCTCACATTACCAAGACAATAAAACTTGTCATAAATATGTCATAAACATACTTATCATGAAGCCATTATAAATGTCATGACATTTATACCAGCATCATTATTTTTTGGACCCCAACTACAGTGATACAATTTGAATTTGTCTTTAACATATTGTTAAATATTAATGACGCTTAAAAAATTATTTGACAGAGTAATTACACTATTTAATTAATTTAATAATTTTAATGACAAATACAGTTTGTTCTACTGAGAACAAGATCAGAAATATATTTAGACACAATTTTTATGCCTCATAACAATTATGTTTATGACAGATTTATGACAAGTTATGTTGACTTGGTAATGTCAAGTTGTCATGACAAAGATGAAGACAGGTTGTGATGTATTTGTTTATGTCAAGTTGTCATAATAAACAATGTCATCTTTGCATTTAAAATGACAACTGAGCAACACTTAATAACAGCATGTATAAAATCTCCTTCACATTCATGACATGAGTCATGTTATGATTATAAAGAACTGATGACAGTCTTATGAACAGTAAGACCCTTCAAGTAAAGTGTTACCAAAATTATTATTCAGCAAACCACACAAGCACCCTACCAACACCCAAGAAACCACATTATTTTCTGTTTACCTCATTCTCCTCACATTTTTACCACTACATTATGCCTCCTCTCTCCCTTCCACATGGAAAACATCCAGAATATCTGCCCTCTTGACAGGACATTAAGTCTACGCTGAGCTTTATTGCCCTTAACCAAGAAGACCTAAGGGAACGAACCTCTCAGTCCACAGCGATTTCAGTCTTCACCGTGTTGTCAAGGTCATTATGACAGCTCCACGAGACCCGAATGCTAATGCTGCACTATAAAGCTGCATTACAATGCCAATCAGTCCACACTAAGCGGTGCATCCAGGCTGCGAAGTGGCGAAGCGAGTGTATTAGAGCCGGGCTCGTGTTTAGGTTCACCTCAGGTAGAGATGTCCTTTCTTGTTTGGCGAACAGCAGGGCAGGAGACGGAGCTGAGTCGAGCATAATGACAACATGCCACCAGATCCAGCTCTCCTGTGCCCTGTTCCAGCCCTCCGCCAGGGAGAGGACAACACCACATGCATTAAAGACAGTCAGCAGTAATGACAGCCCACAAGCACATGCCCAAACACAAGGAGCAGGAGAGATGGAGGAAAAAGAGCAGGGTATATACTTCAGAGCTAAAGATGAAAAGTAGGTTTGGTGATTGAAATGTACAGCTTTTTGTGCCTTGCAGGTGGCTGCTGGGTGAAGGAAGGAGAATAAATTCCCCTATATACAGTTGAAGTCAATATTATTAGCCCTCCTGTGGAATTCTAATTCTTTAAAAATATATTTCTCAAGCAGAGGAGATATATTTTTCAGTGCAATATTAAAAATTATAGTTTTAATAACACATTTATTTTGTCTTTGCCATGGTGAAAAGTGCATAATACATCATATTTTGCAAGATACTAGTATTCAAGAGCAATTTAAAGACAACTAGATTAAGTAGGTAAAGTAATTAGGCAAGTTATTGTATTACAGTGGTTTGTTCTGTGCAATATATATATATATATATACTCATTGGCCACTTTATTAGGTACACCTGTCCAACTGCTCACTAACGCAAATTTCTAATCACACAATCAAATGAGAGCAACTCAATGCGTTTAGTACCTCAACGCATGGTCAAGACGATCTGCTGCAGTTCAAACCAAGCATCAGAATGGGAAAGAAAGGTGATTTAAGTGACTTTGAATGTGCCATGGTTGTTGGTGCCAAATGGGCTGGTCTGAGTATTTCAGAAACTGCTGATCTACTGGGATTTTCACGCACAACCATCTCCAGGGTTTACAGAGAATGGTCCGAAAAAGAAAAAAATATCCAGTGAGCAGCAGATCTGTGGACGCAAATGCCTTGTTGATGCCAGAAGTCAGTGGAGAATGGTCAGACTGGTTCGAGCTGAAAGCCAACAGTAACTCAAATAACCACTCTTTACCACCAAGGTGTGCACAAGAGCATCTCTGAATGCACAACACGTCAAACCTTAAGGCGGATGGGCTACAGCAGCAGAAGACCACACCGGGTGCCACTCCTGTCTGCTAAGAATCCCTTTATGACCACAATGTACCCATCCTCTGATGGCTTCTTCCAGCAGAATAACGCACCATGTCATAAAGCACGAATCATCTCAGACTGGTTCCTTGAGCATGACAATTCAAAAATGAGTTCACTGTAGTCAAATGGCCTCCACAGTCACCAGATCTCAATCCAATATAGCATCTTTGGGATGGGGTGGAACGGGAGATTCACATTATGGATTTTAAATTTTTTGGGGGGGAGGGGTGGGGGGTGTTGTATTGACTTGATATTGACCTTGAAATGTTTTTCTTTGTTATTATTTAAAACTGCTTTTATTTATTGCTCTTTATTAATCAGGGGTCGCCACAGCGGAATGAACCCCTAGAACTATTTAAGAAAAGAACTAAAATTTTACAGAAGGGATATTGAATATTAAATATGATTCAGATTATACAAAAAATGCATTTGCTGTGTAAATAAATGCACATTTGAATTTTTTTTTCAAATATTTTTTACTTTGTTTTAGTAATTTATCCTACTTTCTATAATTATGTAAGTGTTGCTGTTTTTTTTAATTAACATTTAGTTAAATGGTTTACCGAGAATGAGGATAGACATAGAAAAAAGAGCAAAGTATAAACTGCAAAGCTGAAGTGAAATGCAGGTTTGATGATTGAAATGAACAAAACATGTTAAAGATTTTTAGGCTAAAAAAAGAAAAAAAAAGATTTTTTGGCTATTTATGTAAACAATTTGAAAAGATATTTTAAACATTTTTAAGTATTTCAAAATGTATTTGCCTGAAACTGGAGGAATATCTTTATATGATATCTAAAATGTCATGGAACACTAAATAAATAACTAATAAAAGCCATACACACGTATACCGTGCTTAGCATATATAAGTACACCCCCACAAACCTCTCATTTAAATGAATATTTTCTATAGGATGCTTTACAATATTATATTTGTGCATATACATTAGTTTAGTCAGTTCTGAAGCCAAATCTGTAACTAATCTAACAAAATAACTTACAATAATGGTTTAAGAATTAGTAGCTCAAATTTAAATGTTATAGAAAAATATAAAATAAAATTTTCAAAAATAGCAAAAATTAAAAGAAAGAAAAAAATATATACAATTTTGTTGAAATATACACACATATACATACACACATACATATATAGATATACACACACACACACACACACACACACACACACACACACACACACACACACACACACACACACACACACACACACATATATATATATATATATATATATATATATATATATATATATATACACACATACATACATACATACATACATACATACATACATACATACATACATACAACACATAGACTGTAACTGTATTTTTTGTTTACTGGGGATGTCTAGTTGCTTGAAAGAAAAGTTCAAGTTTAATTGGTTTTGTTTATATTGATATGAAATGGAGTCTGTTGCGAAATGTGCTCAATATGAACAGCTCTTTTAAGTCTTTAGAATGACATTGACTGAAATGCTCAAACAATTCCATGCTTGAAAGTCTGAAGTGACTCTTGTTTGATAGTGTCAATGAGATCAATGATTCCACTGTATAATGCTTTGTATAAAATCCATGGTACTTGGAAATGTGTACCATGATGCAATCGTTTTTGAACAAGAAACAATATACAGTGGGGTTAAATAAAAAAAAAGGTGTGTAGCATATTTACAAAATGAACTTCATCTGCCCAGTGCTGTTTATTTAAAATACAATAGAAATATTAATTTAGAAAAATATTATTAACATTTTATATAATCTCATGCTGACCAAGGTTGCATTTATTTAATCAGAAACATGATGAAACTATTGGGAAATTACAATTTAGCCTATTGAATGAGGAGTAGTGCTTCTAAAAGTGGAGCATTTGCTTTATAATATAAGGAGTATACAGGGAATATTTATGAGGTATTATCCATTTATTACTCCATTTATGGCTGTTTCCCATTCGTAATAAATGCTGTCAATTTCTAACAGAAATATTAATACTAAAATGTTATACATTTGGTAAATATGGGTCCATTTAACTAGTTTGAATCATGCTAATGTTTAATAAATAGTAGAAATAATTCAATCTTACTGACCTCACACATTTATAAGATTATGTTTATGAATTTAAAGTATATGAATACATGAATGTATTTCTTATAGAATAAGATATGTGATGGCATCATAAAAATGTATATCACAAAAGAAGTGACCCAGTAAGTTTGTGACCTCATGTCAAAAGCTTAAAAATATCCAGTCTGTTATTTGACATTGTGTTTTCCATCACGGTACACCCAAGGCACAAAAAACCCTGATTTGTTTGTTTCCTGCGGTTTGCTGCTCCTCAAAAGGTGTCAGGGTCTCAGCAGACGTTGTCCTATATACCATGTTGTGTTACATTTCAAGGACGTCTCTGAACAGAGCTTGTAAAACACATTTGGCATGGGGCTGGAACATGAAAACTGCCGTCCTCAGCTGAAAGAGAGGGAGCTATCATTAGTCCCACTGCATTTCAATGAGCTTCTTCAACACTCAGCCTTATTCAGAGACATTGGAGATCAAAAGTGACAAATCCTTCCTATTAGCTATTTACCTCAGCCTACTTTTTAGACTATAGGGTGGCACGTATTTATCTAAAGTATTGCAAATATAATAGGTTACATAACAGCATTAAGTTACTGACTCGAATTATTTTACTCTTTGGAAAAAATTATGTTTGTAATATGCACAATAATTCTGGAGTGACCTTCAAAAAGATGGTTTTCCAGCTATTGAATGATAAATATGTGTTCCTACGTCATATACAGTAAAGGCCGGCTCACACTGTGAGATTTTTTATAATC
>CAIGQZ010001336.1:34818893-34848751 GCA_903798205.1 Danio tinwini
TTTTTTGTTTTAAGATTTAGTCATGTATATTGTTGTATATATTAAATGTGTATTTACTTAAGTTTTTTATGTAACATATTATCTGTTCTTTATCTGCACCTGTTTCCTTTTCTTGTAAATGTAAAAGTGTACTGATAATGCCAAGTTGTTGTACATTACTATATGTTAAAAAAAAATTATAATAATAATAATTTCCCCCCGGTCATTTGAATTGACGCATGAATCGCGTCATCAAATTTGGAGCTCCTATTTGTTCTTGGATTGACGCTCAACCAATGACTGCGCTCAAAGCAGCTGTTGTCACACTGCAGGAAAGTGTCTGAAATCTTCTGACGGAACTTCATAGAAGAGAAAATCTGATCCCAACGGGCACAAAGCGGCTGTTTGTGTACATGTCAAACCAACGATCAAAGATTACAAATTTTAGCTCAGGATTTCAGGAATCTTTTAGGATTTTCCAAATTTGCCTCAGATGACAAATCCGTGGCTGAAATCTCACAGTGTGAGTAGGGCTTAAGTCAGAGGTCAAAATTTACTGAGACTTGATTGAGACTTATAGGCTAAAGGGAAAGTTGAAATGAAAAAAAATCATTTACTCACCCTTAACTTGTTACAAACCAGTTTAAGTTTTTTTGTTGTTCTGTTGAGCGCAAAAGAAAATATAATGGTGAATGTCAGAAACCTGTAACCGTTGACTTCCATAGTATTTGGTTTTCCTACTATGGAAGTAAATGGTTACATGTTTCCAATGATGTCCAATACTGTATAATGTCAGCGTGAGGCCAGTTTCTCCCCTCTCTCAATCACGGTCACTTAAATTCTGATTAGTCCTGCACGTCACCATCACCCATTTCCCCAGCACCCTAAAGTCTCAGCTCTTTTTTTTCATTATATCTTCACAAAAGAAGATATAATGGAGAATACTAGAAACCTGAAACCGTTGACTTTTGGTTTTTCTTCTATGAAAATCAGTGGTTACAGGTTTCCAATATTGTCCAATATAATGTCACAGTCAGGCCAGGTTCTCCCCTCTCTCAATCTCCACAATCATTACTGTCACCTGAATTCTGATTAGTCCTGCACCTGCACGTCATCATCGCCCATTACCCCAGCACCATAAAGTCACAGCTCACTCTACACTCAGCATCTGGTCTCATTGCATTTAAAGGACTGCGATCTCCATACTGTAACTATTGAACATTTGGCTTATATTAATATATAAGTTCAGTTAAATCATCAAGAATTTGCATGATTTGACTTGTTACTTGCTTGACCCAAGGTTTGGCTTTACTTAAATTACTTGACAAAAAGGAGTGACTTGACATTCCAAACAAGTCTGAGTTTCTTGTTGTTCTGTTGAGCACAAACGATGTATAGTATGTTAAACTTTTATGTAGAATGTTAGAAATCTCAAACCGTTAATTTCTATAGTATTTGGTTTCCCTACTATGAAAATCAGTGGCTAAATGTTTTCAACGTTTTCCAATACATCTTTTATGCTCAACAGAACAAAGAAAATGATATGGAGCAAGTCAAGGGGTAAATGATGACATAATTAAAAATTTAGGTTGAACTATCCTTTTACAAGTTGATCCTTACTTGTGACTTACTCCCACCTGTCTATCACTCACCATTCATTTTCTTAAGTCTCTATTTCAGAGGTCACCGCAATGAACCAGCAACTATTCCAGCGTATGTTTTTATGCAGCGGATATCCTTGCAGCTGCAACCCAGTACTGGGAAACACCCATACACAATCATTCACATACTCACTCAAACACTACAGACAATTTAGCTTGCCCAGTTTACTTATACTGGATGTCTTTGGACTGTGGGCAAAACTAGAGGAAACCCACACCAACATGGGGAGAACATGCAAACTCCCCACAAAAAATGCCGTGTGGCTTTGCTCGAATGAGCAACCTCCTTGCTGTGAGGCAACAATGCTAACCACTGAGCCACTGCGCATTCAACTATTTGTTCTTTCTAAATGCAACGATAGTCAATGGGATCCAACACAGTTCAAAGAAGTAGAATGTCATAGCATGCTCAAAATATTTTGCTGCTTGTTCAAACTGCTCATTTAAAATGAGCTGAAAACACAATTCTTGAGATTTGACAACTTGGTGGTTTTATGTTCAATTAACTTAAATTTAAGGAAACTTAATTGATTTGCATTGAGACAATATGAATGAATTCTGTGGATTTTTTTGCGCAAATTATTTTAAATGTGCCCTTATTTTAATTTTTTTTTATATTTATTTATTTTTTTTTTTTTTATCATATTATATGATCCAATCCTTTACATCAAACAAATCCATTACTAATGGCAAGCTTATTCTCAGTGGCTTGAATATGTGCCATATGGCTCACATCTACACTGTAAAATCAAGCAGTGCAATTAATAAAATGAAATGAGTTCCATTAATTTACATTTTTAATTTGTTCATTTAGCTTCATAGAAACAAGTTACGTGAACTCAAAATTTGACTATATTAGGTTGAACTTAAACAGAATCATACATATTTCTAGTTCCCAGCATGCTTTCTTGTCAGACTGAAAAACAAATGTAAAGCATTAAGTGTAATTGTGTATATTTTTAACACTATTAACATAGAGAGAGATATAATTTAGGCTTTAATGTTGTGTAATGTTGAGATTTACAGAGGTTTTTGTAAAAAAAAATATTGTACAAACTCAGATTACAGATCCACTTTAAGTCAACCAATCTTAAATTGTCTACGTAAATGGCACTCAATATAATTAAGGAATATTTTGAGTATATTAGTAAGAAATAAATAATTAAATTAGGTAATTTTAACTAGTGTATTAAGGCAATGTGTTTGCACAACTCTATTAAACAAACTTAAAAAATCCTTATTTACAGTGTATCAATGAAATGTACATTACAGTGATACTCAAAGATGGAAACATTTCTTGAACAATGCATTCGACATGACCTGGTAAATGTTTCAGTGACTCTAACTTCTTTTGTTTATCTCACTAACTCCTCCTGACCCGCAGGGGGTTCGAACCACACAATGAGGCCATCGCACATACACAGCTTGCTGCACCACCATACAGGACTTGTGTGCACTCACTGGGGGGTAAAAGTGCTTTTATACACAAGCTAAAGTGTTTACTAGCCTTCAGTATTGATCTGTTGCATGAAAACAGTACAAAGGTATGATCGATTAGCAGGCGCTGAACTTGTTTGACACTGCTCTGTAGGAACTTTGAGAGAGTAAGAATGACCATTCGAAGCCAGGGTGCTTGTGTGGGTTTGTGGGGATTTGGCATCACTGATTCCAAGGCATTTGCTGAGGTGAACTGATGGCACCACCTTCAGCATCACATCGACAAACTGCTTGATAATTTCATCTAAATGTTTTCTGCATCATTTTTATTGATCAGTGGTTCAGTTTACTAGGGTCCTTCCAAAATCAATAGCTATTGATAAAAATATTGATTTTTTTTGGAGGGAATGTGAAAGTCAGACACCAGTGCATGTTAATATTACAAGTACAGGATGAACACACTAAACAGCTTTTTGTGGCCCTGCCATAATTTTACAGGAAATTCTGTTAGAATTTATTCACATTCTGTTTGTACCAAACCTGTTTGACTTTCTTTCTAGTGTTGAACACAAAAGAAGAGGTAACTACATGAAGAGGGTCTGTCATGACACCTGTCTTGAATATGAAGGAGATTTCACGCATGCTTACTGCATGTATGGCAGCTGCCATTAGGTGTCATTTTCTCAGTTATGTCATTTTAAATGAATATGTGACATGATTTGACATGTCTATGCTGTGATAACGATACCAATACACCATAACTTGTGTATAATCATAATTGATTGAAAATCAGGAGTGTCTGCTTTATAAGCGGAAGCTGAATGTGCATCAAGGGTGGCTTTTTGTTTTCCAGCGCGTCTGACTGATCCTCCCGATCTTGGCTCTATTAAGAGTATGACCCGTACTTGTTGAGAATCTCTTTGTATCTTGTCCTGATGAAGGTCTGAGAATTCTGTGCGGGTCTTGTGCAGCCGCTGCTGAGGAGCCATGCTGGTGTTGTTGCTGTTTATTCAATTCTTTGTTGATCTTTGGTTTCTATGTTTGATCTATGTTTTATTTGTATGTTTAAGTAATTATTTTGAGTTATATTGCTTAATTTATATTTTTTGTTGCCATTTCATTTTTAATAAGAACACGTATTTCTTTTTTGTCTCTAAATAAATAGAGAATTGGAATTTTCTGGGTTGCGTGTCCTTTTATGTTGCTAACCCCTCCCTAGATGAGCCTTTAAAAAGTTGGGGTTCATAACATAAATGGGTGCTCGTCCAAGATTAAACTCTTAAAAGGATTGTTTTTCAGTAATTAGTATGTGGTGAGTACATTGTTTACCGACGCCTGCCTGGGTGAGTTTAGAGGAAGCTAACAGGCTGTGCTTTGCGCCAGTCTGGCTACGGCTGACTGTTTATTGTTCTTCTTTATTGTTTTAGTTTGTTATTTTTGGAGGTGTTGCAGGAGAGAGAGTGATCTCTTAATCGGTACCCTCTGAAGACTAGCTGAGTTTAGTTAGTTTTCTGGTTAGGTAGGTGTAGGACCGGGCTGTGTGTTTGGTTTTAGTTCTTGCTCACAACATATTTTCTTTTGGAAAATGGCTACTTTTGATTTAAATAATTTCATAGATCAACCTAGTGTTGAGGAAATAGAAGTGTGTCGTAAAAACGATTTATTTTTGATTGCTCAACACTATGAAATTCCAGTTGTTAAAACGCAGCGTAAAGCTGAGATAAAGGTGTGTATTAGTGCATTTCTCATTGATAAAGGTATTTTTCCTGTACCAGAGACAGTGGTTACCCAAACAGCTGGATCATTAGTGGATGCGGAAAGTTCTTCACAAGTACGGGTCGGTGATGTGACTACACCTGTGAATGTGGTTAATGATGAGGTATGTCCACCTTTTTCTCTGCCTAAATTCAACCAGTTTCTCTTTTTTCTGAGGCATCACCTGAATTTCGTTCAGATTGGCGTTTAAAGCTTCGTTTAGCGCAATTACAACTAGAAATAATGCCATTATTCATTCATTCATTCATTCATTCATTTTCCTTCAGCTTAGTCCCCTTATTTATCAGTGGGCACCACATCTGAACGAACCGCCAATTTATCCAGCATATGCTTAACACAGCGTATGCCCTTCCAGCTGCAACCCAACACTGGGAAACACCCATACATTCTCATTCACACTCATACACTACAGCCAATTTAGTTTATTCAATTTACCTGTACCGCATGTCTTTGGACTATGGGGGAAACCATAGCAGCCGGAGGAAACCCACGCAAACACAGGGAGAACATGCAAACTCAGAAATGCGACAGTGCTACCCACTTGTAATGAGGACTCTGAGGGATGTGGATCCATTTGCAAGCTTTATTATTACACAGTAAGGTAACACAGTGAATATGGTAGTCAAAGGAGAACAGAAAACGAAAGAAACGAAAAGAAAGAAACTCAGGAACGATGATGCAGGCTTTGGTCAGGGTAGGCAGCTTAAGGTCAGAAACGATGGTACAGGCGTTGATCAGGGCAGGCAGCTTAAGGCCAGAAACGATGGTACAGGCGTTAGTCAGGGCAGGCAGGCAGATAGTTGGTAACAGAGAGGCAATCAGAATGTTTTATAAACGCTCAGAAATGTTTGACAGCAAAACAAGACTTCACATTGAGTCCTTGAACTGAATGGTATTTAAATACCAAGGTGATTGAAATCAGGTGTAGTGTAATCAGTGCCAGTCAGGTGGTAAGTATTCGGGGGATGAGGACCTCTACTGGTTGGTGAGGGGATATGCTGGGACCGAACCGGTGACACCACTGAGCCACTATGTCGCCCATGACACCATTATAAAATTCATAAAATTTTTGTGTAACATTTCCAGTCATATTGTCTTGGTAATGTCAAGTTGTCATGACAAAAACATGTCAAACACTGACACCTTTGCATTTAAAATGACATCACAGAGTTAATAACACTTAATGGCAGTTTAAGCATGCATAACATTTTCATATTCATGACAAGTATCATGATTATAAATGTTTCATCTTATAAACACTCGCTTTAAGTAAAGTTTTACCAAAAAAAATATTTAAAACAATGCTTAAAACCAGTTGCCATAGACTTAAGTGATTTTTTTTTTCATACTATGGAAGTCAAGACAAAGTCAAAAACGTATTACATCAAGTCGAGTCGAGCTTCATTGTTATTAACAACATGTGTGGACATACAGAGGAAAGAAATGTCGACCACAGTGTTACATAAATTAATCATAAATATAAACACAATACTGGACATAAGAGCTATAAAAAACTATGCATAACTAACATATACTATAAGATACTTAACTATACACATAAGACAGGCTATACAAATACTTTTACATGAGACTAAACAATATTGTGCAGGATATTGTGCAAGAGAGGCATTAAAAGTGAATATTGTGCAAAGGAGGTATTTAAGGTTTAATAGTTTGCAAGAGTAATTAAAGATTAAAGCAAGTAGTGCAACATGACTGTGGTTCATGTACGTATATGGAATTCAACAAGAAGTAACTTACATTTACATTTAGGTTATGTACTTTTAACAACTTTTTAAAATGATTGTTTTTTTATGTAAACATCATAAAATTAGTTTATAGGACATGCTTGTAATATATTCCTGCAGTTGCTTTGATAAATGCGCACATACACATGCGCTTACACTGGTTATTTCTGTAAGATTGTAGGTGTGTTGAAAAAGTTGAGAATAATTTTTTGTACGTGTGTTTAAACACAGATGAAGTGGATGCTATTTTTGTCTGATGTACAGCCGCTTCAGATGTTTTCATGAAGCAGCACACACATTTTAATTATGTACTTTATGTAAGAGCAATATGCATAATAATAAAGTTCAGCATAAGCCTATAATATTTAACAGTGGTGGGTTGTCAGGGCCAGCAAAGCCTCCTCTTCTAGCCTGAGTCACTGATTTAGTTTTAAAATATTTTTCTATTAATTTTTAATAAATTATTCTGCTCTCTGTAGTATATGCTTATATTAGAGCTTGTAACCAATCATATTTCAGCAATCATGTTGCCAGGGTCAAAGAAATCTGCCTTCAGAACTGATAGTGCAGGCGTCTGGAGCATAAAATACACGACAATGAACTTGTTGCATGTAACAGACGTATGGTAGCATCAGCATTTATTTCATCCTTTGGATGGTCAGAGCTAGCAATCAGCATCCTTGTAAATTGTTTTTTATTTTCACAGTATTCTTACTGATGATTATCAGTGTATCCTTTTGGGGGGGGGGGGGGGGATCTACTGTAAATAAAAAAAATTTAAAACATTATTAACTTATAGTGAAAGACTTATCCTGAAGATGAGCATGGCATGTTCATTTTAACTTTTGACTTCATTAAATTGCTATCTGCATAGTACGTATTTGCAAGATATAAAGCCATGTTTAAGTTTCCATAAGAATGTCTCTTTTTTTCTAAGTCAAGCTGTAATAACTGGGCTTTTCCTTCAACTGCAGTGCCGCTGGCAGAGGCAGACCGGCAGGGAGACTCAGCGTGAGCATTATAATCATATGGTACATTAAAACACATGTAAATTTTTATTCATCATCTTGCATGAATTATTTTACTGGCTCACTTTCCTTATAGAGCTGTGCTAACTAATATTTTTCTCTCAGGGTGCACTGAAAAACAGATAGAGAGACTCACAAAGACAAAAAAATACATAAGTAAGCTGGTTAGGTCAATTTTAAAACGCGTGTAATTACCTTATTTGTTTTATACCAATGTTCTGGAATGAATAAGCATGTTTGAGTTAATAAATGTTGGTAGGAAAATCGAGTGGATATATATATATATATATATATAATTTTATTTTTTTTGTCATCAAGTTACGATTAATGCTTTAGGTTTGAAGACGTTCATTGCGTAGGTGAAGCAACTTGTTCAATTGTGTTAATTGTGTTTCATTTGCTTGTAATAACATTATTCTCGCTACACACGATTCCTGCGTGTGATATAATGTCCTGTTACACTAAATGTATATATAATATTAATGGTTTCTATGGCATCATTAATGTAATTAATGTACACTGCAAAAAAATGCTTTTCTTAGATTTTTTTGTCTTGTTTCTAGTCTAAGAATCTTAAAATTCTTAAATCAAGAAGAAATTCCTAGACAAGCAAAACATATTGTCTTGTTTTAAGAAATAATATCGTAAAATTAAGTGAATTTTTCCTTTAAACAAGCAAAATAATCTGCCAATGGGGTAAACAGAATTATCTTATGTCAAAAAGAAAAACAAGATTATTTTGCTTACCCCTTTGGCAGATTATTTTGCTTGTTTTAAGGAAAAACTCTCTTAATATTGCCACATTATTTCTGAAAACAAGGCAATATGTTTTGCTTGTCTAGAAAATGCTTCTTGATTTAAGAATTTTTAGATATTTGGACTAGAAACAAGGCAGAAAATCTAAGCAAGAAAAGCTTTTTTTGCAGTGTAGGACACCACTGAAGGAATGAAATAAATAATGAAATAAATAATAGTCAAATACAGATAAAGTGCATTTGTACATTTGTCTGTGGTTTGACAGGCTCTCTGATGTTGATGTACCCATCAGAGGACTGAGAGATGCTGCTTCATCTTTAACAAAGCTTTTATATCATATAAGCACAGCAGACAGACGTGATTATTACTTCATTTTATAAGATCAGAAAAAACTACTAATTTGTTACTGATTTTCTTATTGGATAATTTATTACTGTGGCTCTTCAAAGTAGACCATGTGTCCACTAAAGTTTTTTTTTGTGTGCAGCTAAAAACATAGATGACTCGTCTAAAAATGCTCAACTGTGAGTCCTTCTCCAACTCATTCATTCATTCATTCATTCATTCATTTTCTTTCGGCTTAATCCCTTAATTTTATCAAAAGGTAGCCACAGCAAAATAAACCAGCAACTTATCCAGCATATGTTTTACACAGCCGATGCCCTTCCGGCCGCAACCCAGTACTGGGAAACATCCAAACACACTCATTCACACACATACACTTCAGACAATTTAGCTTATTCATTTCACCTAGCGCATGTCTGTGGAGGACACAGTTGCGAACACAGGGAAAACATGCAAACTCCCACTTCTCTAACTGTCTGAGCAAAAAATGATTTCCTATTGAAATACATTGGATGGAAATTCGTGCAGGCTGACCCAAAAAAAGAGTGAAATTCGTTTCCATGAACACGAATCAATAGATTACATTTCGTGACTATTTTGCAAACTGCCGTGAGACTGGAGAAATGTTAATGCGAAAATTAAGTGCTAAATGAAGATCTGAGGTTAAAAACAAAAACATACATAGAAACAAACATATAAAGCATAGTAGTATTTCTATCAAAATGCCTGGTGCATTAAGACAGGAGGAGTGTGTCCAACAGGTGGTTTGTCAAGCCCACTCACCTGTATGAAGTTATCTTTAAAATTGAATTGCTTCCAGTATGATCACTGCCTTTCAAGCAATTGGGGAAAATAAGGAAAAAAAAGCAATCGGGAAATATTTACTTTTCTGGTAGTCATGGATGTTCTAAAAAATGCTGGTAGCTGGCACCCATCGAATTGACTTGCATAATATATATTTAGTCCTTCTATAATCTTTTTATGTCTCCAGAATGTATTTGTGAAGTTTAAGGTCAAAATAGCCATTATTATATGAGTTTTTGCTCACCAATTTGCAGCAAATGTGACAGAATGCCCAGAGAACAGGTAAATATGCTGCTGTATAGAGATCCATTGTAGCTTAGTGACTGAAACGTCCTCATTTATAGTGTACACTATGCACAACATAGGCTCATTCTGAAAATGTATTCTTATATACATTTCTGGAGATTGCGAATTATGTAGCCAGAGGAATTATTGGCTGGTCAATCTGTGCTTTTAAAAACACAATTGGTTGGGTTTAGGGAAGGAGGAGGGTGGCTCAGTCAATCGGTCAGTCGTTTAATCGACAGTGGTCTCTGGTGGATTTACGCAAGATAAGCAGGCGCTAATGGCACTCGTGAGAAAAATTTGAGATCTCCAAAAGCATACACAGTGGATTCACAAAAACTGCAGAAAACGTAGCTCCTATGACGTATTTGGAGCTCTCTAGAATTGTATATAGCAGTACGTCTTCAGATTGAGCCTGGGTTGTATTTAATACACCATTAAAAATGTCAATTTTGAGGTCAGAGCGAATTGTAGCTGTTTTCTGTTCCTTTAAATGAAAATGAGCTGGTTCCACCTGCCCACTCTTGGGACATTTCACTTCAAAAAAGGATAACTATGGGCGGATGTCAGGATAAAAACAGCAAAATGATAGACAGCAACTCAGATACAATGAAACAGAAATCCACAGTCACAAATACGTCAGTAAGACGATTGAGCCACACGCAAATGCTGAGTGCTGAAAAACACACAGTAACAAACAAACACACACACACACACACACACACACATGCATTTAACATGTTGTGCTGTTTTTGCTCGCAGCAAATGTGACAGGATGCCCATCAAACATGTAAATATGCTACAGTGTAGAGATCCATTATAGCTAAGTTACTAGTATACCTGACTTAACATTGTGTGATTGAAGCTTCCTCATTTGTGTACACTATGCAGCTGTGCTGACTGCAGCGGTTATAAATTGTGTAGCTCAAAAAGTGTATAAAAATGTTATAAAAAATGCCACTACTGCTGCTTGAAGTGCAGTTGAATGACAGAGAGTTGGAACAGATCTTTTAATCCTAGTTTCTTTGCAAATCCTGTCTTGTGTGCATGTCATGTATACATGTTAATATCAAGACATGGTCTGGAAATTTAAAAAAAGAAACTTGTTGGGTTTATATCACTTTGATATGATCATGGACACACTATACCTTCACACAGTTCTGTCCAAAGAGCTTCTAAATGTTGAATATGTATCATAGGTGCCATTTAAAACCACACAAGGGGGTTAATATAAATTTTTGGGTGAACTATCCCTTTAGATAAGCTCCATCATTAAAAGTGTAGTTTCAGCTTGCTGTCCTTGCTCTTGCTTCAATTTTTTCCCTATAAAGCCCACCATATGCACACATGCATCCTGGAATTTACCAGCCATGTTAAGATTCTACAGAGACACTGTCATTCTGCCTCAAGAGGGAAGAAAACATTGTCAGGAAGCGACTGGCTGTAATGAGTGGCAGGGTTACCTACCACAGTGAAATCTTAATGAGCAACGCTGCTTTTTTTTTGTGCAGCGCACTCTCCATGCAGAAACAGAAGACAGCTCTACACACTGCATTATAGAGCCATTATCATTTCATTTAATGTAGGCCACAGGAAATAACAAACACCACATGTTGCTTGACTACAAATGAAATCATTAGCGGAGAGGGGGAAAAAGCCCTCAACAGATTACATTGACACACAATATTTTCTTTAGTGAATGAGATTGTTCTGGATGAAACAGAAGCCAGGGTGTGCGTGTTTATGTAACAAGATGGATGAAATAGCCTTAGGAAAGAGGCTTTTTGCAGATACTTAACACTATTTTTTTATTTATCACACTTTCTTTTGTTGAAAGAGTAATTTGATGCATAATATAATTTAACCACTGTTGATATGCTCCATTAGCGGATGATCATGCTGTGGCACAAAGTAAAAGTCAAAACAATGTTTTGAACAAATTCAGCTTAAATAGATATACTTAATGCCAGAGGTCATTCTTTTAGATTTAGATATTAAAAATGCTGACAGGTGTTAAAATTATAGTTCATCCTAATGTGTAAATTTGCAATTTATGTATTTACGTTTTACTTGCCCTCCAAGATGTATGTGATTTTTATTTTTTTTTTTATTTTATTTTTTTTTGTGAAGAACATAAAAATATTAATAATATTAAATAAGGTTTTACCTGAAATAATTTTCCTGGGCTATTCAATGTGCATACCAATTCAACAAAAAAATGGCAGCCATTGCACTTCAATAATTACAAAAAACATTTAGGCAAAATAAAATTAATAGTCTCATTAAAGAAGAAATTAAAGAAAGTCTTATAATGTGAAACATTTAGTCATGACCACCAGCCTGCGCTGATCACTGGAGAACTACACATGTGCCACTGATGTGAACTACATCTCCTAAAAGCCTTTGCACTCATCACTCCTGCTACAGCTGACAATCATGCAGACACTGAAGCCAGGTTTATACTTCTGTGTCGAGTGATCGGTGTGACCCAAGGTGCATACATTGAGCGTTGTTGTGCATTTCAAGAGTTTACACTTAGCTGATGATTGATTATAAGCAAGTTTGGCATGCTGTCCCGGGAGAGAGCCCTGAGCCCAAAAGGTCCTTGAGCCCTGGGCTCCCTCCCGTTTGCAGGGCGAGAGGGGAGCTTTGAGCTCAGGTAGATCTCGAGAGCTCCCCCTTTGTAAGAGTTGGTGACAGAAAATAGTTGCTACGGAGAGATATGCTGATGGATAAAAGTTTGACTAGTGCTAAATTTAGATTGTTCAATTAACTTGTAGTGCATGTTTTTGGAACGTGGGAGGAAACCGGAGAACCCGAGGAAAACCCACGCAAGCACGGGAAGAACATGCTAACTTCACACAGAAACGACAGCCAGTCTGTTAAAGGACTTGAACCGGTGACGTTCTTGCTGTGAGGCCGTAGTGCTAGTCACTGGGCCACCGTGCCACCCTATGAAAGGAAAAGAGGAGGAGTAGGGGTGGAAGGAGGGATTCTTCAAACAAAGATGACTGTAGTAAGAAACCCTGGCTCTTTATAGTGGGTTAGAAATCGTCTGATTGGTTGGTCATACATGGTTAATGCATGACCAGCTGTGTTCAATCATAATCACGTGATCCTCTCGAAATTAGTTTCTAAATAAACTTCACTTATACTTCTGCGCACTGTTTGTGTTGCTCTGCAATAACTTCTGAAATGCGAGCTGGCAGTGAGGTTTTTATGTTCCTCTTTGTCGAGTTTCTTTGCTCGTGTTGTTTTTCTGAACGCTACCTTAATGCAGAAGTTGCTCAAACTCGCTCATTTTCAGGCGAGAATCGGCAGACGTGCAACAACTTTATTCATAAGGTAAACAAAACAAAATTTCCATCTGGAGCTCCTTCACGGGACTTGACACTTGTAAACGCTCGCTCCAACGGGTTCCTGCAGCTCTTGGTCCCGCCCACACTTGTCAGCGCTACCAAGCTGACCTATCACAGTGCTTGCGCTAAGCTTCGTTGCGACATGTAGTTAAATTATTTTAGAGGTGAGCATAAGCGCCGGCTATGGCCATGGTCAGGCTGTGCCGGAGCATACGGTGTGCTTGATGCAGAAGTATAAATCAGCCATGACACACAAATTCACATACTATTCATCCTAAACAGTATTCGAAAATAGAATAAGTATGTCCCAAACCATAGTATGTTGAAAAGAGTGTGCCAAAGTCTCCCGGATGGTTTACTATTTTCGGTAAAAATTCTAAGTGTAGAAGCGTCCATACTCTAACTGCTAATATAGGCCACAATACATTGCACGTTTGACGTGAAATTGATTAGAACTACAAACTCGGGTGAAAAGTGTAAACAAACTACAAACATGGTGGAAATGCGAGGCCAACCGTCAAGTAGAAAGACTTCTGTAAAGTTGTTTGAATGACTGTTGATTAATATCTAGTCAACTGAAACACATTTAAACCACGTTTTCCATGTTATATTTCATCTACAACAACGTGAACTTATATCAAGATATATTTGGACATTAACTTATAATGCATATTTACCCAAAGACCTGAGGAGATTTCTTTGCATGAAAGACTTGTGAATGACAGATTATCCAGCTGCTGATTCTCCAATAAGGTAATGTAAATTAAATAAGAAAAAAATGTGAATGATATGTTCGGATGATTGAAAGGGGAAGTAACTAAACAACATATCAATCTGTTAATGAGGACGTAGTATGTCCCAAAGCTTGCTTACTCTTCTGTTACTTACTCAAAAGTATATGCTTTTCCTTATACGCAGCAACACACACAGCTGAAGCTCATGATTGATTCATAACTTGGGCTATTTATACACCTCACATTCTCACACACTTTGCTGAGTCTTGCTCACTGTTGATCCTGCGTTAATCCTGTTTAGTTTTTCTGTGTTTTGATCCTTACCTTGTTTTCCTGTTATTGATTTTTTGCCGCCTGTACTGACCATTTGCCCGTTTTTGACTACCATTTTGGTTTACCTTTATGCTTCTGTTTGCTACCTGTTTGACCATTGCCTGCCTGACTACTCTTATTAATAAACTGCAAGTGGATCCTCAACTCTGTTGTCCAGTGTCATATGCTACACATTTAGTCTGTGCAAAACATTATTTATAATCTTCCTTTAAATAAGCATGTTCACAACAGTCTGCAGTGCAATTTTCCTGTCACATAATGACATATATGCAAACTAAAGGCTGATTTATACTTCTGCATCAAGCGCACACGTATGGTCGGGCGCAGCCTTCATGTGGTTGCATAGCCCTCGCCGAGGCTGACACATGACGTGTACCGCAAGCTCTGTGATTTGTCGGCTTGGTAGCTGTGACAAGTGTGGGCAGTGCTGAAAGACGTGAGCCAGATGGAGCGAGTGTTTACAAGTGATTATGATAAAAGTTGTTGCACGTCCGCCAATTCCTGCCTCTGAAAGAGCAAGTTTGAGCTACTTGTACATTAAAGTAGTGTTCAGAAAAACAAAACACCCACATAGATACTCAACACAGAGGAACATAAAAAACCTACTGCCTGCTAGCATTTTGAAAGTGTTATTGTAGAGCAACACAAACAGCACGCAGAACTATAAATACATGACTACGAGCATGATAATCGCCGTGGGTCACGGCAATCACTTGACACAGAAGTATAAACCAGCCTTAAAGGTGCCTTAATCCCATTTAAGTTCTTAGCAATGCATATTACTGATGACTTTTTTACATATATTTACAATCAGAAATTATAGTAATTTACTGCCAAAAATAATTCCTTGCAACTTAAGTTTAAGAATATTTTTATTTATTTTTTTATTTTTTTAAATTGTGAGGCAGTTCCTAGGGAAACGGAATATTAAATGACAAAACAGTGGGCGTGTCTTGCTTTTTCTACCGCTAGCTGGGTGGATGTAGTAAAGTAGGCATTTCATTCAGTAAGGTTTGGGGGGAGTAGTTACAACCTAACAGACACCTCCTGCTCACCATTTCTGTTTCTTGTCAAAAATGAGAGTTGGAGCAGCTGGTTAAATAAACTCAATTCCTAAGATATACATAATCTGACAATTTAACTGAAAATAAGACATTTTCAGATTTTAATTATATATTAGGGCAAACCATTTTTTTGTCCTAATGACATGCACAGAAAAAAACTAACCACAAAACTATGTGAGCAAAATCATATGGTTAGTTTTGATTTCATGAGGGCTCTAGGGTGACAATTTTGTTTTAAACGTTAGTACATAAATAAATTTTGATTTTTGGAATAATTATGGTCATGTGATTCCTTCGTTTCCCTTCCAGCTGTTTTGATGTTTATTAGTTTCACCAGTTCCTTGTCTGGTTTTATCAAAACTACTTCATGTCTTTCATCACGTAATTGTGTGTGTGGGTGTTAGTTGTTAGTTTATTAAATTAGTGTTTATTACTCTACCCCATCGTTTCCTCATATTTCCTTCAGCACAGCATAACCATGGCAATCTCTTTATGAGGCTGGCCTTTTTGACTGACACAACAGGACCTGTATGTTCTGGTTCTTAGTTGGTTGGCAACTTGGTTGGTTGGCAACTTGGTTGGCACTGTTTGGGCACAAATGCATCATGCCAATAATTTGATAAGAACCAAGCCACAGAACCAAGAACCAGATTCCAGACAAATATAACCCACAGATTTACTGAAAAGTGTATCCATCATCTCTGAGAATATAGTATTACTATAATATTAGTGTTAATATATTAATAATTATCTCCAGAATCAAGAGCTTCTGTGCACTGTCTCACGCCTTCAAACGCCACCACGCGTCCATTGCGTGTCGGAGTTTGTCTTCTGAGGCATGTCAAACACATTATGAGAATGCATAGTAATGTACACTAAACAGATAAACAACAAGACTCAGCAATGTGTGCGTGTGTGTGTGTTTGTGTTTGTGTTTGTGTGTGTGTGTGTGTGCTGTGTAAATAGTCCAGGATACTCAGTGTCAAACAAGAACCGGTGTGTATGAGGTGCATGCTGGAAGTTGTAGTTTGTATATGTTAGAGTGAAGGTTCTCCAGCAAACTGCAGTAGCTAGATCGCTGGTGACTGTAACATATATATAATCCAATTTACAGTATATGAAAGAAACACATTTAAGTTTGGAACAAGTGCATGTGATTAAAGGACACAAGTTTTTTTCAGGCACAATATCATTAGCAGTAAATTCATATATGATCAACAAATTGATCTCACTTGTTATTAAAAAGTGTGAGTTTGAATATTAAATGCTTTAAAAGGTGGTTATCAGTACCTCTAGTTTGTTCTATTTTATGGTACTGTAAATCTTGTGCTCTAGTTCACTTCTCTAAAACCTTTCAAAGGCTTTTAAAGGCTGCTGACAATGACCAATAAAGTGATATTATGCCCAATCCTTCCTATTCACATCACATTGTATTAAGATGTGCATATTAAAGCCATTAAGTAATAATGTGTCACTTATCTGCCAGAAATCTTTTTTCCCTTATATAACTTCAGTTATTTCTTACAAATGATTTGCCCTTGGTAATTGAAAGCTCATTTTATTCATTTACCTTTAACTCTCCATCTGTTTTATAATTAAATTATCTTGCTTATTAGTTATTGTTGATGGATTGCTGTTGCCATGGACACAAACAGATTTATTTCACATGCCTTATGTACAGTATTTATACCCGCTGTTAACTGTCAAAGGTGTGTTTACATCAATATTCCAACATTATGCCTATTTGTTACCTTGATCTACCATCAATGTGCCAGTGGTATTAACAATGGCATTTTTTTTCTAATTATATTATAATCCCAGGATGTATTCTCACAATTCAGAATTAGTTTATATCTGCTAATTCAGACCATTTTTGTCATAGTTCTGACTTTTCTTTTCATGATTGAGAGTATATATATATATATATTTATATATATATATATATATATATATATAAATACAGTATGTCACAAAAGTGAGTACACCCCTCACATTTTTGCTAATATTTATTTATATCTTTTCATAGGACAACACTGCAGAAATAACTTTTTGACACAATGAAAAGTAGCCAGTGTAAAGTTCGTTTAGCAGTGTAAATTTATTGTCCCCTAAAAAAAAACAAAAAATACAGCCAATAATAGCTGAACCCCTGGCAACAAAAGTGAGTACACCCCTAAGAAAAAATTTACAAATTGAGCACAATAGGCCTTTTTCACACTTCCTGGTTCCGGTAAGCGAAACAGCGTATCACAACATCCGGTTCCATAGCAACGGAGTAAGAAAGAATGGCAGAGTCGTCTCATCGCTGGTATTGCAGTGTTCCCGGCTGCTCCAACTCAAAATAACGACACCCCTACCTCAATTTCCACAATTTACCGAAAGACGAAGGACACAGAGAAAATCATGGGTTAAATTAATTAGATGGGATGAACGTCGTTTCAAGTTATATGCGGGAGTACGTTCATGTGCCGTATGCACTTCAAAGCGGAGATCGTCATGTTTTATCAAATGCTACTAATCTTAGTTTTATTTTGATGGGTAATTACAATATAGACAAAATTCCAGTTAAATTATCTGCCTTCCACAAACAAGTGCTCCTATCATGGTCATTAATCTATTATAGTCTTAATCAATTCCTTCAGAGACCCATGTGTTATTTAAAGGTCAAATGTGTTATTTGACCCATGTGTTATTTAATCAAGACCATCCTTCTGATACATCGTCTTTTGATATAACTAAATCTTATGTTGGCATACATGCATTACATTCATAAATGTAAATTTACTAATAAGAAACCAAATGTTAAGGTATTGATGACTGAAATATGCTTGTATATTACCAGTATCAGAGACTCTCTTAACAAGAAAGCTCTACCCACTTTAAAATTTGTGAACACTATACTGTATTTATTTAATTATTACATATGTACATTTTGTATATTTGTATTTTATTTATAATTACCCCCTTGCCCCTGGCATGTATCTTTTTGTATTGTAAAATGTTATTTGCTGTTCTTTAAATAAATAATAAAAAAATACAATGAATACCTTTATTTTTCCCCGAGTAGCAGCTAAAGTATGTTTCCAGACTTGAGAAAATCTTACGAGCATTAAACAACCTGTAATTTATGTGGCTCCTCGTTCTTTCACATTGACCGATAGCAACTCGCCTGCATGCAAAGGAAGGAGCACAGCTTACAGACGGGACTACTAACATAAAACTAATCCTGCTGGATGTAAAATAGCCTAGTTAATCTTGCTTACGAATGGCTTGAATGAGCATATCGTATGCTGTTGGCTGTGCACCTTACTGTAACCTACAGTTGCAAACGCTTTGTATAAGACAGATTTTCTGCACAATTTCTACAAATCGGAATAATTTTTTAAATGCTGTTTTATTTAGTCTTCGTCAGTTTTACACATTACCGAACAACGTCTTCTTGTCTAAATTGTGGCAAAGTTGACAATGAGAATGTCATCCGCTGTCATGAGGCTGTCATATTTCAGCGACCACTACCGAAGCCGGAAATAGTGATACATTGCTTCGAAGGGCTCTTCCGGTGTTCTATTCCGCTGTGAGAAAGGTCTATTAGTCATTTTCCTTCCCCTGTGTCATGTGACTCATTAGTGTTACACTGTCTCAGGTGTCACCAGATAGCAGGTGAGTTAAATTTGGTATAAAAGCTCTTCCACTCTCTCAACCTGGCCACTGAAGGATCAACATGGCACCTCATGGCAAACATCTCTCAGAAAACCTGAAAAAAATGAATTGTTGCCTTGCATAAAGATGGCCTAGGCTATAAGAAGATAGCCAACACTCTGAAACTATGTTGCAGCACAGTGGCCAAGACCATCTAGCGCTTTAAGAGGACAGGTTCTTCTCAGAACAAGCCTCGCCATGGTCGGCCAAAGAAGCTGAGTGCACGTTCTCAGCGTCACATCCAAAGATTGTCATTTAAAAACAGACGGATGAGTGCTTTCAGCAATGCTGCAGAGATTGAAGGGATGGGAGGTCAGCCTGTCAGTGCTCAGACCATATGCCGCACACTGCATCAAATTGGTCTGCATGGTTGTCATCCTAGAAGGAAGCCTTTTCTAAAGACGATGCAGAAGAAAGCTCGCAAACAATTTGCTGCAGACCTGAAACTAAGGACAAGAATTACTGGAACCAAGTCCTGTGGTCTGATGAGACCAAGATAAACCTTTTTGGTTTAGATGGTGTCAAGCGTGTGTGGTGGCAACCAGGTGCAGAGTACAAAGACAAGTGTGTCTTGCCTACCATTAAACATGGTGGTGGGAGTGTCATTATGTGGGGCTGCATGAATGCTGCTGGCATTCTGGAGTTACATTTCATTTAGGGAAACATGAATTCTACAACGCAATCTCACGGCAATTCCTAACTTTTTGATTTAGTGGCTAATTCGTATGAATTTGTACTATCTAATTCTTACAAATAGGTACAATTTGCTCATCACCCAATGACGGTTAGGGGTGGGGTTAGGTGCCACGCATCCTTTTTAAAATTGTACATTTTTGTATGACTGAACTCGTACGAATTTGTGCGAATTAGCCACTAAACTGACCAAACGTAAAATACTTACGTTTCTTCGTGAGATCAGGCTGGAATTCTAACATGTAGTGTGACAATAAAGCAGAGCATGATCTCGTCCCTCCAGAAACTGGGCCGCAAAGCAGTGTTCCAGCATGATAATGACCCCAAACACACCTCCAAGATGACCACTGGCTTGCTAAAGAGGCTCAGGGTAAAGGTAATGGACTGGCCAAGCATGTCTCCAGACCTAAACCCCATAGAACACCTCTGGGGCATCCTGAAAAGGAAGGTGGAGGAGCACAAGGTGTCAAATGTCCACCACCTCCGTGATGTTGTGATAGAGGAGTGGAAGAGAATTCCAGTGGCAACCTGTGAAGCTCTGGTCAACTCCATGCCCAGGCGAATTAAAGCCGTGCTGGAAAATGATGGTGGCCACACAAAATATTAACATTTCAAATTTTTTTCTTAGGGGTTGTTCAATTTTAGGGGTGTATAATCTTTTACTATTGCAACTTGCAAGAAAAAAAATCTGAATTGTGAGATAAAGTTATCTTTTTATTCAGTGGCAGAAATGTGTATGCGGTTGTATGTCTGTAAAAATTGCTATTAGCAATAGTATGATTTGTACATTAATAATGAAAAGCAACTACAGTTAAAACCGATCAAAGAATGTTCTGAATGGCAAAGATCCAACCAATAATGCCCTCCAGACAGATTAAAGATGATCTACAATAATCTGTAAGTACAGTTACAGTCAAAATTTGTTTGTTAGAAACTAGGCGGTCAGTAAGAGGTCGACATAAACACAAAATGTTAAGAAATGGCACATGCAGAACTTGCCAAGGAACACATCAAATCTCCCAAAGAGAAATGATAACTGATGAGAGCAAAACTGTTCTTTTCAGATAGTGTTCATCAATATTGTTATATGGCCCCCAGGCCTCAAAATCAAGTCTCAGTTCCGAACTGCATTGTGGATCCATCGGCGCCGTTTTAGTGGCGTTGATCGCAGAAGAAGTTGGGACCAGGTTGGGACTTTCTCAACTTTTCAAGTGTATACAAAATACACCAGCTCAGGCCGTAGCCGATTGCTAACTAATTTTATTGGCTGATGCTGCTATGACGATCGCGTCAGCCACACCAACTTCAGACAAGCCCTCTCTGTCAAGCATTGACACTGAAGCCCCGTGAGGACCAATCACTTGAGGATCGGCGGAAGGGGTTGAAATTCCCAGAGTTTTCCGGGAGAAATGACAAACCGGGAGGTGGGTCTCAAATATGGGAGACTCCCGGGAAAAACAGAAGTGTTGGCAGGTATGGTGAAGACTGTAGCATGGTGGCACAAAGATCATAGTATTGGGATGTTTCTTATACTGTAGCATCTGGCCTATTTATTGTTTACCAGGTATCATGGATCAGTTTCAATACATCTAAATACTTGAAGAGCTTACGTTCATATATGCTGAAGAAGAAATGCCCCTGAATGAGTTTTTCAACAAGACACAAACCACAAACACATGAGTAGCGTGCAACACCAAGGTTTCAGGTAAAAAAATAAATGAGGTAATGGAATGGCCAGCATAATCCTCTGACCCCAACTCAATTGAAAACGAATGTGGTGACATTAAAAGGCGGTTTCTAAAGCAAAAGCCAAAAGTTTACAGAAACTTTGAAACATTTTGTCCTTGCTGGGCTGAAATGCCTGTTTTTGGGTGCCAGAGGTCTTTCTATTCGATACATTGGAGATGTGCAGCAGTCATTAAAGACAATGGCTTATGATAACTACATATTAGTTCAGAAATATGAACTGTAAACGTGTATTTAGTTCATATGTGTTTCAGTTAAGAGTAAAAAATATATATTTTTATTATGTTAATATTTATTTTGTTTGTCTAGTGTTCATCAAATATGTCACATGACTCCCCGGTTCTGAAATCAAGTCTCAGTTCTCTCTGAAGACTGAAGCATGGTGACACAAAGATCATGGTATTGGGATGTTTCTTATACTGTAGCATCTTGCTTGTTTATTGTTTACCAGGAAGTATGGATCAGTTTCAATACATTGAAATACTTGAAGGGTTTATGTTCACCTATGCTGAAGAGGAAGTGTCCCATAATGAGTTTTTAAAAACATATTCACAACAAACAAAGGCATAATTTAATGACGCAGAAACTGAGTGTGAAATCATGGGATTTGTGGTTTTCATAACATTTTAAGGCAGACATCTTGTTAATTGATGAACTAAAATATTCAAAACGTTTTATCACAGTAGTAAAGCAGAGAAAGTCTAAGAGCCAACGAAATTAAATGAGACCACTGATACAATTGCTGATGAGAGATGAACTTGGCGCAATACGTAAGCAATGGAGCTTTTATTATGCCACAGTTAACTGCTTCCAGTTCTTCCTGTCATAATCATGTAAGGGAAAAACAAACTAAATATATTTGAATCTTCTCTTATAATGTTTCTCTGTGCAGTCTAATAAAACACAACACATTAAAGCCTCTTTGGTGTTTCCCAGTTCGATTTTACCAGAAATTGCGGGTTTCACATCATTAGCATGGTTTGTTTCACTAGTTTAAATTGCTTATTTTTCTGGATTTGAACAATCTATGAAACTTTTGGGATAATGTACACAAGTCAGTAACATTAATTAACCTGTTCAAGTGTTTTTTGGAAATTTTAAACATTGCCTTTAATACTTTTTGATTTAGAATTAAATTTGTAGTAAATATGCAAATAAAGCTATGTAAACCTTTTATAAACCCACTATATAATAATGTGGTAACACTTTACAATAACGTTGATTTAGGTATTAATAATTAAAACATCACATTACCATATTTGTTCATGATAGTTAAAGTTAGTCAATGAAAATATAGTTGTTCATTCTTAGTCCATTTGGAACTCACTTATTTTAACAGGCATGAGTTGGAATGTTAACAATGTAAATGTTGAACTATGATTAATAAATGCCATACCAATATTGTTCATAAATAATTCATCTTAGTAAATACATAAACTAATGAAACCTTATTGTAAAGTGTGACTAATTATCTTTGTATTGTGATCATATCGAGGTGAACCTTACAGCTCAAAGAACAGCAGTGCTCAACAGTCTCCTATTTAAGAAAGTCTGAATGCGGGGGAAGGTAGTAGCTTGTGCAGGTCCCCAAAGATTCGATGTGTTTTGTGTCATGTGACCCCTAGAAGGAAACATTAGACAAGCTGCCTGTGCCCTGCGCTTGCCTCCGAGCAGCCCTGCCAGGTACCTAGCAACATCAATTACAAAAGTTGTGCCTATGGCCTCTGCCATGTATTGCCATCACCGTGGGGTAATTGGTCCGGCACTGCTTCCAATTCTGTACAAGTCGAGCCTATTTTTCCAGTCAGTCAGCCTTGCTCTATGTTTAACAAGCTATTATACCCCCCAGCTCCACCACGGAGCCTAGGGACATTGCATGTACGTGGGAGGCGAGGTGTACTGAATCAAATGGAACCGAATCATGATACTTGTTAAGATAGCGAGACGATTCAGTTGTCAGTTTTATAGCCAACATGAGGTTACGAGACATGACAAACTCAAGACGTGCACAAGTGTCATTGCACATTTCCTGACTGATTCCTAACCTTTTTTTATTCATTTTTATTTTTTGGGAAGAAACACTTCACAATTAGGACAACCGGTCATACATTAATATTTGCCCCCTGGTATTGATTTCCAGGGGTCTTTTTTTTAGCTTTGTTTTATATATATGAATGCCTTTGGCAGAATTCAAATGAGCCATTTTTATCTAGATTAATCTCACTGTAATCTTGGAATTAATCATTTGAATTCTGCCGAAGGCATTCAGACTATGTGTGCTACCCAAATAATGACTAAAGTAAGTCTTGGAGAACGGGTTTCTCAAGCCAGGTGCCGCATTAGACCAGAGGCTCATCTCTTGTTTCCAAAATGCATCACAAACTGCTTGAGAAACTGTTCTACTATGATAATTGGTGATAAAAATAAATTGCTCAATAAGATGTACTTGTGTTTACTAACTGTTTATTTAGTTAAACATGAATTTTAAACATTACGCTGTCAGTAAAGGACCTCACACTCACACACAGACACATCATGAAAGTTTTTTTTCTTTCCATTTGGTGGAATTTATTATTAAAATTCGTTGGAATTCGTTATTAAATTCCATAACACTCTCACCAGGCCTTACTTCTTATTTGCGTCTAATACCCCAGTTTGTCATAGGGGCATGAATGAAATGTTTATGAGTGAAAGTGAACAGCCGAACTGCAGTTAAAGTCTCCCAAAATTACCAGAAACTCTTACATGAAAGTACTTCACGTAAACACCTTAACTATATTATTGTCTATTAAGGCAAATAGCTAGATTACAGATGTCTATATAAGCGTTGTCAGTAGTGTCTTCAAAGTTAGTGAAAGATCTAGAAGGGCATCCTGTTGATTTGATTCAGAAGGGCACTTTTTGTCAGATGGCTCACCGGTCAGGTATACATTCTCGCTAAAATATCAAGGTGAAAGTCATCATGGCTTGCGTAGAATAGACTCAGCTTTCAACCCAACTTTGAGAATGGATTAACGGTGATTTATTTATTTATTTATTTTATCGCCCAATAAAATCTCGCGTTAACACAACACGTTAACGCCAATAACGGCCCACCACTAATTTATATATATATATATATAGGGCTTAATTTGTGACAGAACAAGCCGGATCCGGCACCTCTGAAATCTGATGTGGCACCTCATTTTACCAATCCCCCTCCTCACGCACACCCGCCCCACTCTTCATTTTCTTCCGCGACTCCCCAATCCTCTTCACTTTCGTCTGCGACACCCACTCCCCACACTCTTCACTTTCATATGCGAAAAAACCCCGCATATGTCAAATACTTTCAGTAAAAATTAAAAAGTAAACAATTATTTAAATCAATCAAAAATAATTTTTTTAAATATTATATTACCAGACTAAGGTCATAAATGGTATTGTGTAATAATTAAATTTATTACTTGTGTATTACTCCACCCATATACAGCAACAAGCTGAGGACACTCTACAGTTTTACAAATATTGCTGCTTTTGGGCAACAATGTACAGTACTTTTGAGGCTTTTTTAGTTGTTTTTACTTAGTTGTTTTTAGTTGCTTTTTACTAGTTGTTTAGATTGCAAGTATGCAGTTTATTTAAAAGAATAGTGCCTATTTTTAAATATTTATAATTTCTGAGAGACAGCGCATCTGGGGTCATTAGCCTGTCTTTGAGCAAATATGGTTGATGTATTTTATCCACAAGATAACGACAGGACTGCATAATAAGTCCTTAAAAGATTTAAACAGCGTAATTTCTAACTACAGCTGATCAAATCATTATTATACTGGCAAGTAATATTCTAAGTCGATCTCTCTCTTTTGTATGATGTAGTGCTGTGTTTATACCATATAATTGTAGTGTGTTGAATGGGAGATGGGGCTCATCAGGAATGTGTGTTGTGTTGGCAGAAAGAAAGAAGAAATGCCTGCATGTGTTTAGCGTTTTTTTATTATTGCAAACACAACAGCAATGTGGAAGTGATTGCTCTGTTTTTTCGGGGTTAATTATTGTGATATCTCGATTGCAACAGAGAAATACTGTAGACTGTAATAGACTAATGCTGTAAGGAGATATCTCTGTAGATGGATGGCATTTCATGTTACGTTCAGCCTGATAATCTTAAAATATGAGCAAAATCACCTGTTTTGTCATCACTTTAGACATTACGCTAAAGAATCATTCAAACACTAGCTTTAAAGTGACATTGGTGAATTAGTTACGGCTTCTGCTGTTCTGACGTCAGCTGCAGCTGTGAATGAATGGTGGAAAAAATTAATTCCTTATACAAAAGGGTTTTAGACTCTCCATGTTTTATTTTATATTTTATATACATGATTGTGCCGTCAAACTGATGTATAAACGCAATATTACACTTACAGCATTGCGATGTGGCTGTACATCAGCACTGGTGGGACACGAAGACACTCGGCCTGCGGATGTGATGGTGCAGTGTGGCCTGATTGACATCCAACCGCCTATTTAAAGCTTAATTGGCTAATGCTTGGGATGCATCAGGTTCAACTCTGCACTTTGTTTATGTGTGCGTCTTCGTGGCTACAGGTAGATGCATTGTGCTCGTTCTATTATAGATTTTTTCATGTGATTGAATGGGCCAACGTTAAGTTTTGCTTTTTGGGCACTATTATAGTGCGTTGTGTGGCTGTGGCATGTTTCTGGGCTGTGGTGGCTTGGATGACTGTCCACCATAGCTGGTGTGTGGTGAGCGCACTGGCACCGTTGTCCTGTGGCTGCCGTCGCATCATCCAAGTGGATGCTACACACTGGTGGTGGTGTGAAGAGACTCCCCTCATGATTGTGAAGCGATTTGGGTGTATGGCCATACACAATAAATGCGATATAAAAATACACATTACACATTACCATTACAGGTACACAGGGACGTGCAGAGACCTTTTAAGGGGCAGGGGCTCAAGTGGAAAAAAGGGCACTTTTAAATAATAATAATAATTGTACTTTAATAAATAAAATATATTAAAGAAGATTTCACCCTAAATTGACATATACGCACCCTTAAAAAGATAGTTCATTCAAAACTAATAATTCTGTCACCATTTAGTCACCTTTTACTTGTTGCAAACCTATTTGACTTTTTTTCTTCTGTTGAACAAAATATTTTGAAAAAAGCCGGAAACCTGTAACCATTGACTTTCATGGAATTTGTTTTTCCTACTCTATAGTTCTATAGCTTTCTTTAAAATATCCTTTTTACATCTTTAATTCGTTAGTGTTTAACAAAATAAAGAAACAAAGATTTGGAACCACTTGAGGGTGAGTACATTAAATTTTTTGAGTGAACTATCCCTATTTAATCTATTATTTCAATATATTATTTATTATTATTTTAGTTTGAGCATTTTTTTCTGTTGAACAAAATTATAAAATATTTTAAAGAATATAGGACACGCTGATAACCACTGACTTCCATAGCTAGCCTACTGTATATGTACATGTTTTATACCTTCAATTAACATGATATATTCTGAATAAGTGACTGCAAAAACAAGGGGGCAATATTTTCACTATCCAGGTGTCGTTTCTCCATTACATTAGCCTGTATGCTATATTAAGATATTACCCTGGCTAAACTTTAGCTAACTTGTTACATGGTTGTTAATCAAGGAGGATGTTAGCAAGACAAAATAGCCTATTTGCTTTTGAACTTTGGAATAAATAGCTGACGGTAAGCCTCAGGTAGTCTTTTGTTAACCGTTACTCCCCTCCACACAATATAGATGAATGACGGATGAATTTACATTGGTGCTTCTGTCGATCATATCGTGCCGTAACGAAGGTCAGCTAGTAATGTATGTTTTACACACACTCCGTCTGCAGTGTGTGTATGGGCTGTAAAGCTATGTCCCAGATGCAGTGCGGATGCAGGAGTTGGCATAAGCGCTGAAAAACGTTACTCCACTGTTGACACCTTACTTTTGCAGATAGAGTAACATCGTAAAAAGAGTCTTCGTTAGAGCACTCGCTTCGAATGTGTTTTTTTTTTCCAAATCACCGGCGGCTAGACTAAAACCAAAAATTACTTTAAAATTTTGTTTTTTTTATTGTTTCACAGGGAAAGCTGTCCTTAAATAGAACACGCATTAACTTGTACATATATTATATTATTAGTAGTATTTAAAAAACAATGATTATCCCCAGGAAAAAAATGGCACTTTCTCTCCCAGAGAAAAAAGGGCATGGGCTCAAGCACCCAAACCCACCATCTCTTCACGTGCCTGCAGGTACATGATGCTGGTTTTTAACTGGATGGGTAATGGGGTTTAGCAGCATTTAATCTGTGTTTCTCTAGCCATACAGGCATGATTTCCTGCACTTAGCTGTATTCTCGTACCTGACCAACTAGCGATCGTAAAGCATCCGATTTATGCGCCCATTGGTAAGTGTTGAGGCACTATTATGATTAGTGTTACCATTTAAATTACTATTTGGTTTTGTTTGTGCCTCTTCCTTTTTAGGATTCTCTCCTTTATTTTTCTCCATCCCCTTTCTCGTACATAATTCGATTTACAAGCTTTTATAGTCCTCGCTATCCCCATAGTTATCGGAGGTCGTCTGGGCTTGTGCTACTGCTGTTTACTGATTTGTGTTATTTGTGCTCTGCTTTTGTTTTGTGAATATTATTTCTAGGTTTCTTTTGTTTTCAATCTATGCAGAGCATTTATTTTGTTTTGTTATTTAGATCTTTCTTTGGTGGGTTTATTATTGTCTTAATTTTATTATCATCATTTTGATGAAGATTGTCGTCAATTCTGTTGGCATCTAGATCCAGAGTGTTTGTATGTGAAATGCTGTGATTCTAAGCTCTATGAATTCTCAACCAGATCATAGAAAGTACATTGTTCACCTGATTGACCCACTTATTAATGTGTATTGTGCATTTAGGTTATTTTCAGTTATTTACTTTAATTTTGATTTATTTCAGGAACTGAGGCCTTTCCTGGTGGATGACTGGTCTTTTCCAACTGGTGGTGGTGCTTCTTTACCATGTGCTGTGGGACACTGAGTGTTTGATAGTGTGATTTGAGTGCACTGTGGTGTGAGCGTGTGCTGGGGTAAAGTCAGTCTACTTGTAACCAGTCAGTGGGAACCTCAGTCCTGTGGTTTTGATTGTTTCTCTTTTTGTTTTTGTTTTCCTTGTTTTATTTAATGATATGAAGTGGGAGTTTTTTATGGGTTTTTAAAAACAAGTACATCTTTACATTATCAAAATAAATATTTTTGTACTTTTGTAATTGCCCACGTATCTTTGCCTTCTTGAGGGAAACTAACCTATGTGCCTTTTCCAATTGAGTTATTTCCCTGAGTAACTCCCAGGGTGGCGTAGTCGGTAATTTTTTATTCAAAGATAGTTAACTCTCTCATCCCAGATCCCCTCGCCACACATAGATATGTGCAACTTGTTCTGTTTGCATATAGTATATATCCTCTTGTTTCCTAAAAACTTTCAATATAAAAAGAGTGCAAGTTTCAATTAAATTCTGTTCATCCTTATTTGTATAGCGCTTTTACAATGTAGATTGTGTCAAAGCAGCTTCACATAGAAGATTATAATAAATTGGAACAGTGTAGTTCAGTTTTCAGAGTTTAAGTTCAGTTCAGTTTATATAAGCTTAGTTCAGTTCAATGTGTTTTATTATTTACTGCTGAGAGTCCAAACATTGAAGAGTAATCCATAGATGCGCAGCTCTACAAGTCCCGAACTATGCAAGCCAGTGGCGACAGCGGCGAGGAAAAAAAATTCACCACTTTGCGAAAGTGAAGGAAAAAAAACCTCTGAAGAAACTTGGCTCAGTTAGCAGTACCATTTCCACTTACATTTTGGGATGTTCTGTGGGCTTTAATGCTTCATTCATTTAATATGACGACTCCCATACATTTCTAGGTTTAGATTTGGAGCATGTGTTTTGATGTCACTACTGGAAAGTAACAAGATTTTCAGAAATGTCTTGTAAACATATGTTTGGGTTATTGATTTGCATGGAAATTAGTTAAACAGATTTTTTTATTAATAAAGCCATATGCATGTGTCTGCATGAGTTACTTATTTCACCAGTGACTAATCGGTTCTGATTAGCTATTGCATTCATAAGCCCAATAAAAGACAGACATAAAGAAAGACAGACAAAAAGAAAGAAAGAAAGAAAGAAAGCTTGTAGCTATAAAGGAGATTAGTGAGACACTGTACATTTCAATTATGCAAACTTTGTTCAATTTACCAACATTAAACTGTCATCAATGACCCAAAAAATAAATAAATAAAAAAAAAATAAATAAATAAAATGCTGCACCATATTGCCACGAGTGTGTGTGTGTGTGTGTGTGTGTGTGTGTGTGTGTGTGTGTGTGTG
>CAIGQZ010001336.1:34857718-34894702 GCA_903798205.1 Danio tinwini
TCCTTAATACTGGCTTAGTAGTTTTAAGTTTTTGCCTGTAAGTTGGTATAAGATGAACCAGGCAGTGGTCGGAGAGTCCTAAAGCTGCTGTGGCGACGGAGCGATATGCATTCTTTATTGTGGTGTAGCAATGATCCAAAATGTTATTGTCTCTGGTGGGGCATGTGATGTGCTGTTTAAATTTAGGCAGCTTATGTGCGAGTTTTGCCTGATTAAAGACACCGAGAATGATAAAAGCAGAGTCCGGGTGTCGTTGTTCAGTCTCTGTGATCAGATCAGACAGCTGTTGTAACGCAGTCCTCACGTGTGCTTGTGGTGGAATGTAAACACCGACGAGAACGAACGAGGAAAACTCCCGCGGTGCATAAAACGGCTTACAGTTAATGAAAAGCGCTTCCACATCAGGACAGCACATCTTCTTTAACACAGTTACATCCGTACACCATCTCCTGTTGATGTAAAAGCATGTCCCACCACCGCGTGTTTTGCCCGTTGACTCCGTATCGCGATCTGCTCTGTACAGCTGAAAGTCCGGTAAGTGTAATGCGCTGTCCGGAATGGCTTCGTTCAGCCAGGTTTCTGTGAAACACAGCGCAGCAGAGTTGTTAAAGTTCTTGTTTTCGCGTAAGAGCAGAAGTAGTTCGTCCATTTTGTTAGGAAGCGAGCGGAGATTCGCTAGATGGATGCTAGGCAGCGCTGTTCTGAAGCCGCGCTGTCTTAGCCTGACGAGCGCGCCGCCTCTTTTTCCACGCCGCCGGGTCTTGTATTTCTTCCACAAAGCAGCTGCTCCGCCGATGACAATGTTCCGCAAAACGCCAGAGAAATCACAATCCAGTTGGTGATTAGTTGGTGTGCACTGCCGAATGTTCAGCAGCTCATCCCTGGTATAACTGATCGTGTTTGATAAACATAAAACAGGACAGACTAACAGAACTAGTGTAAACACTGAAGAGCTCCACACCGAGGCAGCCATCCGCGGCGCCATCCTGAGAGCAATCACAATTCGTGTTGATACACTCTAATAATAATAATATAAACACAATTCGTGTTAATACACTCTAATAATAATTCTGTAGGCCTGTCTATCTTTATAAATAATGTCTTACATTTTACACTCAATTTTGTCCAAAATATATAGATTTTTTCTTTTGCTAAAATAAATACTTATCAGATTTGACTGCAAACTTTTTTTTTTCATTAGGCTCAAGCTCTGCATGAGTAGCTCTCATACATAAACCGCAATTTTCAGGTATTGTGGTTATTTTATTTAACAGATAAACATTAATTCTGTTACATTAATTTTGTTTTCTCAGTCTTTGGTCCATTTCTCAGATCAGAATTGAAATTCTCAAAACCCCTGTTCAATCTTCAGATCATCATTGTGTCACTTGTGCACATCAGAAAAGCAGCTTCTCCTTATGAACAAGTTGCAAATGCTTTTGTTCATCCATGCAAATGGTTATGTGCAATTCTCTGATGTTTCCTACATTATCAATTGCTGATGTCATGTTGATCAAAATGTATTATTTTGGTCTCTGTTGAATAGTCTCAACCCTACAACAATTCATAGCATTTACATGCAAGTTGCCAACAAGTTGTCATAATATTTTGTCATAATGTATTTTTCTATACATTTCTATTAGACGTTTTTCTTAAATCTGACTCCAACTGGTAAATTTCTCCCAACTGAATGTTGACTTTTTCTTATAAAGGTCTAAAAGGAGGTACTGTCTTTTCCTTTTTATTTCACAATGACATGATTCGGCAACTAATTACAATACAAACAGCCAAAAAAAAAAAAAAAAAATGCCATAGTTTACACCAGAACAGCCCTCCAGAGTACACTGTTATTGACAACATGACTACTAAGTAATGGCACAAGGACATGTCATTCTGTTCATGTTCATTGACACAGAAATTCGTTTTGGGAGATGAACTAAGGATTTTGAGCAGGAGACAGTTAATCCATGGTGTTTTGCTATTTATGTTTTGTTTTGAGAAATGCACTTAGGCCTACTGTTTTGCTAATTTCTGTTCTGATCTGAGAAATGTGCTAAAGTGACTGAGAAAAACTGCAATACATTTATTATATGCTAAAGCAACATACACAGGTGTGACTACAACCTACAAAAAGCCCTATTTTTAGCGGTATTTGATTGAAAGACCAGAGAAACCTGTGCAGTATAATCGAAAGTGGACAGAAGGCTTATAAGCATTTAAACGACATGTTTTTGAACTGGAATGTGTCTCTCTTGTTTACCTGTGATCCGATCAAGCAAAAGGCGTCTTATTACTCTGTAAACAGGGCAGCATCAGTCAGTCAAATTCGCAGACTCGCTCTGTCATATCTCTGAAGCCATCCATAGCATGTACGGTGCGCTATCCTTGAAAAAGCCACGTGCTGCAGCACGCAGGCACGCAATGAGGAAAAATAGACTGACTGCATCAAAAGGCGCTCATATTATTGCGCAATGACAATAAATAATATAGATCGCGCCACCAAACCCATGAAAACGAAAGTAACGACCGTGGTTTAAAAAATGTAAGAAAAGTAAAAAGTTGTCAAAAAAATAAGTAGTGGAGTGAAGTACTGATACCAGAAAAAACTACTTTGTAGTTTTGCCTTAAGTACTTCCCATCTCTGCACATGGCTATATCGTATAAAATCCTACACGTTTCGGCAAACAAATGCCTTCATCAGGGTAACAGGTATCCATCCTGCTTTATATCGGTTTAGGCTGATGGTGGTGGTGTAATGGTGTGGGGGATATTTCCTTGGCACACTTTGGGCATATTAGTACCAATTGAGCATCGTGTCAACGCCACAGCCTACCTGAGTATTGTTGATGACCATGTCCATCCCTTTTTTAATGACCACAATGTACCCATCATCTGGTGGCTATTTGCAGCAGGGTAACAATGACATTGAGTTCACTGTACTCAAATGGCCCCCACAATCACCAGATCTAAATCCAATAGAGTACCTTGGATGTGGTGGACCGGACGATTCGCATCATGAACGTGCAGCTGACAAATCTGCAGCAACTGCGTGATGCTATCATGTCAATATGGACCAAAATCTCTGCTGAAACTTCGCCACGAAGGATTAAAACAGTTCTGAAGGCAAAAGGGGGTCCAACCTAGTGCTAGTAAGGTGTACCTAATAAAGTGGCCGGTGAGTGTATGGTAAATGATGTCATAAAATGATTGTAAACGTAACGATTTAGAAGAATTGCATTTTAAAGCAGTTGAGTGACAGAACAGATTATTATTTGCATGTTTATGCATCCTAGCCATTAGATAAAGATTTTCATCCATTGTTATGTCCAAAATAATTAGGCAAATATATATTTAAAATGGCTTTACTTTTTAATTTTGTATTATTTTCTATTTAAAAATTAGACAAAATAATTATATATATATAGCCAATCATTTGTTTATTTTAAAATATATTTCAACAACACACACATCAAAGCACATCTTCTGTGTGTAAGCCAAATTGTTACCATTCTGATTTGTCACAATGTGTTGTCTTGCAAGTTATCGCTGCAGATGGCAACATCAGCAGGTGGTTTTCAGTATATCACATATGTGAACATTCATTAATTATGGCACAGCACATGATCTTCCACTAATGAGCAGCACATTCCGTATCTGTCCAAATCTCTTTATGGAAACCACAGACCTCATACTGCTGCTTGAGGATGTGTTTATCATTCCCTGCTCTCAGGCTTCACGAAGAACATACAAGAAGTGTTCATACATGTGACAAACAGAATAAAAACAGTTGGCTCTCCAATATTAGCACATTTATATTTAAGAGAGAAAAAACCATTAGGGATAATTTTGGATTTGCACGATGCATTGTGACTCTCACTATTGCAGCACGATTTATTAAGAGACTGGGACTTGCATTTGACACTTGATTCTACCTGAGATGTAATTTCTAGATGTAATTATTCAGACTTTATATGCTAAAGTGTGACTTCATCTCCAACAGTTATCACTGGTCAGTTAATCTTACTTCATATCTAATTGTGTTATTCAATACTTAATATGTCCAAAAATAATATAGATTTATTTTCTGTTAATCAATATCAATATTTATATCACAATGTCTAGTTTATTAAAAAAAATGACTTTACCAATAAACAAACTTTTTGGCTTGTAAATTCCACATAATGTTCTTTATCTGTTCAATCGTTCATTTTTTGTAGTATCACTACAAATTTATCATCTAAACCAGGGGTCTCCAACTCAAATTGGCTGGGCTGCTGTTTTAACAGTCTAGCACATGAAAAAAGTGGAAAACTGATGTAATTGATGCACTCAGATATTCTCCCCAGAGTATCAAAGCTCCTTTTTGTTTCTTATTGTACATATTGAAGGGGTAGTTTAAATTGCTGTGCAAAAACTACAATTTAATAATAGGCATCATAATAATAACAATAATAATAATAATAATAATAATAATAATGATAATTATTATCATTATTATTATTATTATTATGTCCCAATCAATTGTTGCTTAACCAAAAGTTTAACAGATAGCGTAAGACAGCAAAATGCAGTTTGGGTAACTTTGTTGACTTTAGAAATAGCTTTCTTTTTTTGTAAAACTACAACAAAGAAGGGGAAAGTATGTGTATATTTACATTTACTTTAACATGTTCAATTCAGCCAGCAGTGTAATTTTACTAATGCACATGTTTTATACAAATCTTAATATGCATATTAGGAAAATCTATCAATGAGACTATTTGAATCTAATATTACTGTAGCAAAATGATCATATTTACATCTACTGCATATCGTGTAAAGCAGGTCGCACACCAGAAGCGCCGCCGCTCAGAATTCTGAACATGCGTAGGTTTCTATCAGGATACACACACCGGCACCGCAAGTCGGCGGCTGTCCGCGAGGCCCAGCCACGACTCAGGACACTGTTAATATTTCTGCAGTGCCACAGAGCGCCATCTGATTAGTTTTGTTTCAAATAGCATGCGAATGTGCGCGTCTGGTGTGTGATGCCCTTAAGCCATGAAGTGTTTGTACAAACATACAGGTGGCATAAAACTGATTATAATCAAATGACCCTTGAATATTTACAAAAAATAGCTTTAGTAAAAATAGAGCACTTACGGACATACAGTTAAAGTCAGAATTATTAGCCCCCCTTTGAATTTCTTTTTCTTTTATAAATATTTCCCAAATGATGTTTAACAGAGCAAGGACATTTTCACAGTATGTCTGATAATATTTTCACTTTCGGAAAACGTTTAATTTGTTTTATTTCAGCTAGAATAAAAGCAGTTTTATTTTTTTTAAAAGCATTTTAAGGACAATAGTTTTAGCCCCTTTAAGCTAATTTTTGTTTTGATAGTCTACAGATCAAACCATCATTATACAATAACTTGCCTAATTACCCTAGTTAAGCCTTTAAATGTCACTTTAAGTCGTATAGAAGTGTCTTGAAAAATATCTAGTAAAATATGATTTACTGTCATTATTCATTCATTTTCTTTTCAGCTTAGTCCCTTTTTTAATAAGGGCTAATAATTCTGACTTCAACTGTATATTTCAACGTTAAATCAGCCCCAGAAATAATCTGCATGTGTGTTACTCTCAACCGCACACTGAGAGAAACTGAAAGTGACCCGAATATATAGTACTGTACTTCAAATGTCCAGGAGGTGAGGGGTAAAAACCACAAGTGTATATGTGACTGCACAACAATGATAGTCATTGAAAAATAAATGTTTTGTTGGGCTGAATCTCCTAATATTTTTGACGTCAGTTGCGAGCAGAAGGGAGGAGGATGGGGGGCGCAAATGGCCTACGGACCGGCAGTTTGAGACCCCTGATCTAAACCATGGGTCTCAAACTCAATTCCTGGAGAGCCGCAGCTCAGCACAGTTTAGCTAAAACCCTAATCAAACACAGCTGATCCAACTAATCAAGGTGTTCAAGACTACTAGAGACTATTAAGCAGGGAATCAAAGGTGGTTGGAGCTATAATCTGCAGAGCTGTGGCCCTCTAGGAATTGAGTTTGAGACCACTAATTTAAACTGTTACATAATCACATCATATCAGTTAATTGACAACAAAACATAACATTTGATTTTTAAATTGTATTTATTTTTTGTCAAATAAGGAGCTGCACAACAGAGCTTGTATACCATTGTCATGTGGAATTTTGTATTACTGATTTCCTGCTTGACCTAGTTCTCTTTTGTTCTCAGTTTCCCTCCACTCAATTCTCATGGTCACTAAATAGTGGTCACTATATGCAAACTGTGTATCATCTGGTTTCTGTTCAGTTTCCTATCTGTTATGTTTTTGTGCTGTGTTTTACTCCAGACCTTTTCTTGCAAATGCATCACATTTGTTTCCTGTTTCTTTATTGTGACTTTTCAGAGCACTTCATCTAACAACTTTATAGAATGAATGAATGAATGAATGAATGAATGAATGAATGGTGCAACAATAATGCAGTAGTAACATTTTTTGGTACATTTCTTTTTTTTTTTTTACTTTTGTCATTTAGATGTTTACTCACAATTATTTTTTTCTTTTTTTTTAAATTATGAAGTGGAAACAAGCTTACATGTGTTTTCAAAACAATCAAAAAGACCTAAAGCTGATTCTATGGTTTTGTTTCCTGTTTTAAAAAAGTGTTTTTAACCACTGGTCAAATCAACTAAAAACCCACAGTCCAAACTGAACTGAGTAAGCAACTATACCATCTACAAACGGCTAAAAATGCTTGCCTCAACTTATATTTAGGCAATAAACATGGTCCAACCAAAAAGATGGATTAAAAATGTAATAAAAAATACCCCGACAGCTGGGATTGTCCCTATTTTGCCCAAATTTGGGTTAAAACAACACAAAATTTAGTAAAGTTAAGGTGGAACTGAAGTAGGTCCCAATTTACAACTCAGTGACCCTAAAATCCAGCTGGGCTCAGTGAAATTTCAAGAACTTTAAAAGACCTTGCCATAAACAGACCTCATCATGAATATAGGTTAGCAGGAGGAAAGGAGGGGCAAACCCCAGGTGATGGAAGCAGGTTAATTTATCATTGCATGTGAAATTACAGGAGAGCAAAAACACGGCCAAGTTGAAAAAAGGTAAGAGTTTACAAAAAAGTTCCACTTGTTAACAATACTTAAGAGGCTGTGCAGTTTATAATGTCGCTGTGTGTGATTGTAAAAGGTCTTCATGGTTTCAGAGATCAAAGTGCACAATAAATTGTCTGTAATTCCAGTTTAACTTGTGCAAACCTATGTAGATGTTACAAACAGGCATGAGCAGCAATTCAGACACACGCACTTAAAAAAATCATGTACTTGAAATCAATTCAATTCAAGTTTATTTGTATTGTTCTTTCACAATATTTATCATTCAAATGTAGCTTTACAAAAAGGTGCACATTATTACTGTTACAATAAAAATGTGAAAAGTAAAGGAGTTGTGTATAGCTTGGGCCATGTCATTGTTAAGCTGCAGTTCCACAGTATATACTGTAGTGTCCTTTCAAAAAGGTAATGTATAATACAATGAAGTACAGGTATGTGTATTTCATGTGACCAATAAACAAATAATCTTAAACAAATGTTGCCCTTCTGACAATTGTGTTAATGTAGTGTATTACTGTATGTCCACAGTACTTTGTTGGGCCTCTTTTTGCACTAAATACAGCATCAAGACGGCATGGCATGGAGGCAATCAGCCTTTGACACAGTTGAGGTGTTATGGTAGCCCAAGTTGCTTTAATATCAGCCTTCAGCCTTTATATTCCTCTTGACAATAGCCCATAGATTTTCAATAGGGTTTAGGTCAGGTGAGTTTCCTGGCCAATTAAAAACCATGGTCCTCAACATGGTTCTCATGGTAGCTTTGGCACTATGTGCAGGTCCCAAGTCCTGCTGAAAAATAAAATCATTATCTCCAAAAACCTTGTTTTCAGCAGGGAGCATGAAGTGCTCTAAAACATCATGGTATAGAGCTGCGGTGACTGTAGGCTTGATAAAAGACAATGGACCCACACCAGCATATGACACAATTCTCTAAACTATTACTGACTGTGGAAACTTCACACTGGACTTTAAGCAGCTTCCTCCAGACTCTGGGATCTTGATTTCAAATAAAATACAAAATTAGCTTTAATCTGAAAAGAGGACCACTGGGCAACAGACTAGTACTTTTTCTCCTTAGCCCACCACAGATGCTTCTAACGTGGTTTTTGGTTCAGAAGTGGCTTGACATGGAATTCTACAACTGTAGCCCATGTCATGCACACATTTATAGAGTGCATCCGGAAAGGCATTTATAGCGCTTCACTTTTTCCACATTGTTTTATGTTACAGTCTTATTCCAAAATGGATTCAATTAATTTATTTCCTCAAAATTACTACACACAATACCCCATAATGCAATGTGAAATTTTATTTAGAAATTGTTGCAAATTTATTAAAATTAAAAAACCTGAAAAAAATCACTTGTACATAAGTATTCACAGCCTTTGCTGTAAAGCTCTAAATTGAGCTCAGGTACATTCTGTTTCCACTGATCATTCTTGGGATGTTTCAGCAGCTTAACTGGAGTTCACCTGTGGTAAATTCAGTTGCTTGGACATGATTGTAAGAGGCATACACCTGTCTATATAAGGTCCCAGGGTTGGCAGTGCATGTCAAAGCACAAACCAAGCATGAAGACAAAGGAATTGTCTGTAGACCTCTGAGACAGGATTGTCTCGAGACACAAGGATGGGGAAGGTTACAGAAAAAAAATCTGCTGCTCTGAAAGTTCCAATGAGTACAGTGGCCTCAATCATCCGTAAGTGGAAGATGTTTGGAAGCACCAGGACTCTTCCTAGAGCTGGCCAGCCATTTACAGTAAGCTGAGAGATTGGGGGAGAAGGGCCTTAGTCAAGAAGGTGATCAATAACTCGATGGTCACTCTGTATGAGCTCCAGCGTTCTTCTGTGGAGAGAGGAGAACCTTACAGAAGGACAACCATCTGTGCAGCAATCCACCAATCAGGCCTGTATGGTAGAGTGGCCAGATGGAAGCCACTCCCCTCCTGGAATTTGCTGAAAGGCATCTGAAGGACTCTCAGACCATAAGAAACTAAATTCTCTGGTCTGATCAGACTAAAATTGAACTCTTTGGAGTGAATGCTAGGCGTTACGTTTGGAGAAATCCAGGCACTGCTCATCACCAGGCTAATACCATCCCTACAGTGAAGCATGGTGGTGGCAGCATCATGCTGTGGGGATGTTTTTCAGCAGCAGGAACTGGAAGACTAGTCAGGATAGAGGGAAAGATGAATGCAGCAATGTTCAGAGACATCCTGAATAAAATCCTGCTTCAGAGGCTCTTGACCTCAGACTGTGGCAACGGTTCATCTTCCAGCAGGACAATGACCCAAAGCACACTGTCGATATATCAATGGAGTGACTTCACAACAACTCGGTGAATGTCCTTGAGTGGCCCAGCCAAAGCCCAGACCTAAATCATATTGAACATTTCTGGAGAGATCTGAAAATTGCTGTACACCGTCGCTTCCAACCTGATAGATCTTGAGATGTACTGCAAAGAGGAATGGGCAAAAATTCCCAAAGACAGGTGTGCCAAGCTTGTGGCATCATATTCAAAAAGACTTGAGGCTGTAATTGCTCAAGTATTTAACAAAGGTCTTGAATACTTATGAACAAGTGATCTTTTTTATTTTTAATACATTTGCAACAATTTCCAAAAAATATTTTTTCACATTGTCATTATGGGGTATTGTGTGTAGAATTTTGAGGAAATAAATGAATTTAGTCCATTTTGGAATAAGACTGTAACATAAAAACAAACAAAAAATTGGAAAAAGTGAAGCGCTATGAATACTTTCCGGATGCACTGTAATTCGTGATCTCCAGAAAGATATATAGGGCTACATTTTCAGAATGAGCCTATCTTGCTAAAAATGCAAGCAGAGTAGTATATCCGAATTCATAGAATTCGAAAAACAGTGTGTGAGAAGTACCCGGATGACCTACTACTTCTGGCGAGATTCTGAAGTGCACATCTTATGGACGCTACGCTATCCCATGATACAATATAAATGGTCATTGTATGTCAGTGAGTGCCTGTCTGTTGTTGAATGTGGTAGCTGAGTTGTGGCTGGTCTCTGTGAGTTTTAGTATTTTACTCTTTTGCTTATTTTCCCTTTGTTTTGTTTCTGATTTATTTTCAATAAACTTTTGCTGCACGTGAATCCACCTTTTGAGACTGTTTCATGCTTCAGTATACATGACACTTATGATAGACAGATTTTAGTGTGAAGGAAAAGTATGTAACATTAAGCCATTATCCTGAGACCATGTCTTTCATATATGACAAATAAATGTATGTTTGCTCAATAGTCAAGACAATGACAAAACAGCCATTTTATAGTGTAATGCTAGGCAATTCAAGTTTATTTACTGTATGTAGCATTTTTATTCAAAGTGCTTTACCAAGTTACCAAAACAACAATTTGGTTCAGGTATTTCAGGTATAATGAAAAATAATAACAGAAAGACACAAATAAATATTGAAGATAAATTAATTAAGTCAGTTGGATGTGGCATAATGCTTGTTCAATAAAAGCACAGCTAGCTCTGGATCTGTCTTCTGCCTTTGACACAGTGAATCATCAGATACTTCTGTCCACCCTTTCATCTTTAGGCATTAAAGGTACTCCACTTCACTGGTTTGAGCCTTGCCTCACAGCAGGTCTTTCTGGGTAGCCTGAAGGTGTGAGATATCTAAAGCTTATCAGCTAGTCACAGGAGTTCCCCAAGGTTCAGTTCTTGGACCAGTCCTTTTCTCCTTTTACACCATACAACACTAGATCCCATCATTCAGGGACAGAGTTTCCATGTATGTGATGACACAACTTTATCTTTCATGACAAGACCCAACTTTATCTTTTATGTCAACCAGATGATCCAAGTAGCTGCACAGATCTCAGACTGCCTGGGGGACATTTCGGCATGGATGAAAAATCATCATTTGCAGTTCAACCAGGCAAAGACTTCTTGTCTCTCCTGCTACTCTGTCTATTTCACCATCCAGGTAAGATCATCAAAAATAATCAATAATTTCAGTCATGACTTTCTGACATTTTTTTTCCAGGCATTTGTTATTTCTAAACTGGACTAAAGCAATGCTCTTCTGGCAAGACATCAAGTATGCACATTCAAACATCTACAACTGAATTAAAATACAACAGACCAAGTCTATAATGACAACAAAAGAGTCCTGCATCTCCCTGCATCATGTCGGTTGCATATTGCATCAAATGCAAGCCTTTGCTTGACCTTGTCCAAAATCCAACCCAGGCTCATTCTGAAAACGTAGTCCCATGGACGATTCTGGAGACCGCAAAATACGTCCAGGGAGGTACGTATTTTTGCAGCTTTTGTTTTCACGAATCCGTGAGAGGCCGATGTGTGCATTTTTTCATATGTCAATTGTCTCTCACGAGTGCCGTTCTCGCATAAACCCACCAGAGGCCTCTGTCGACCGTCCGTCCGTCTGTCTGACTGAATGACAGAATGATTGACCTGGGAGACTGGCCAATCGACTGACCAACCCTCCTCCTTTCCTAAACCCAACCAATTTTACAGATTGACCCGCCCACCCACTCACTTCCATAAACCCAATCAACGGTTTACAAAAGCTGTCCAGAAAAAGAAAAGCCCTTTGATTTTTACCATGTTTTCAGATTTTACCATGTTCTCAGCCTGTTGTTCACTCGTTTATTTTATTTTTAGGATTCTGTTTTTGTCTTTCCTGATTTCTGGAACCACTCTTTCCTGGACTCGAACCCAGTCATCGTTGTCGTGGTCGACTCCTCTCTGCGTCTCAGGTCCGCTGACGTACATGACGAGCTAACAGGACAAACTGGTTGCAGCGAGAAGGGCCTCTACGCGGAGGTAAGCGGTCAGCCTGTTAGCGCCAAAAGAAACGGCGCCATACCGCCCCGTAGCATTTGCTTAAAAAAATGAAACATGGCCATATGTACTTCCAGGTACATAATTCGTGGTCTCCAGAAATGTCCACGGGACTATGTTTTCAGAATGAGCTTGTGTTGCCAAAATCTGCCTCTGCATATTCATACCTGCACTTAGTCTACATCTCCTCCAGGGGGTGTATTGCAAAGTTTAAGCTTGGTGAACTCTGACCTGTGAAAATGCAGACATACCTAAGCTAGGTAATCAAGCTTTCTAGAAATGCTTATATTATAGGTTTTCTAAAGACATCTGTGCAGGTATGTTGAGGTAAGTTGGAATTGAAATCTGCATGACACAGATCTTCTAGGACCAAGTTAGGGAACCCCTGATGTGAAAGAACTTCGCTGTTAATCTTATTCAGTCTTTTGTACTTTTAATGTGTGAGTGTGAACGCAAGCGAAAAGTTTTTGATTACAGTTCCCTTAATGACAACTTATGTCATTAATAATAAGGCTTTCTATGCCTGAACCACCTCCCTATGTAAGCATCCAAAACAGATGCATGAGCCATCAGAATTGACTTCTCTTGATGTGGAGGAGCAGCAGCTCTACTATGAGTTCCTCCCGGGTGACAGAGCTCCTCACCTTATCTCTAAGGGTACACTCTGCCACTCATTTTAGTCAATTGTTTCCAAAATCTTGTCCTTTCAGTCATGACCCAAAGCTCATGACCACAGGTCAAAGTAAGAACATACAGTAGATTGATAGGTAAATTGAGAGCTTTGACTTTCAGTGCAGCTCCTTCTTTACCACAAATGAATGGTACATCGACTGCATTATTGCTGCACCGATCTGCACCACAACATCCAACTACCACCCGGCTGCTTTGCCACCATGGAGCTTGCTAACTACCTCAGTGACCAGCTTGGGTGATGGGTGAGTTGACTCCTGCATCCCTGATCTGTGCTATGCTCAATGAAAGGCATGTCAGGGGATTGAGGAGATCCTCGAAGTACTCTCTCCACTGCCCAACAACATCCTCGGTCAAACTCAACAAGCACATTTGATGCTTATGATGTTTTTAGCATCTGTCTGTAACGCTCCGGTTTGCCACACACCCATCTACTCTCAGTTACCATGGTAGGTGTGTTCTCTAAAAAGGATGCTTAAGCGCGCAGTCTCTAGCATCTGTTGAACCTATTGTGAAAAGGGGAGCAAGGATTACCTGCATAGGCTTCTGTTGCACTCGCTCCCAAACCTCAATCTCATTTAGGTCATGGCACAAACACGCTTTGGTCCAGCACCCACCTGCCTGCTCCATTACAGGTTATCTAACCCTATAAGAACATTGGTATTATTTAGGTACTAATATGTACCGTTGAGGTACCAATATGGTACTGTTCCTTTTAAAAAGGAATGGCCCCAGTGATAGTCCTTGACCCTTATTTCGTCAAGTGATAAATATCATCTGCAGAGGTGCTCACCATAATTCTTTTTATTATTTCATTAATTTTAATTATGAATTAATTAATTAATTAATTAATTAATTAATTTATTAGAAAAGCTTAAATCATATGATACACAGATAAGCCCTTCACAATGACCTGTGAAAATAAAGAATGGTTTACGAATTACAAAAATATTAATATTTAATAGACTTACTTAAACTCAACTACAGTACACAAGCCAAATATATTTGAGATGCTTAATTATATTATTGATCATACAATCAGAACATTGAGTACAAGTATGGGCCACATAAACTTCAACTTTTCTCTCAGAAGACATGCGGTAGATTGTTTACTACATGTGTTACAGCCAATGTTTGATCATGTTAAAATTTGTATAAAAAAATAACTTAGAAAATATGCTTCAAATATGATACAGCACATATACTTGTTTAATTTCGCAAATGTTTCTAGGAAAAATACGGATGTATGTTCTACGCTTTGAATTTAAGATTTAACACTGATTTATACTTCTTCGTCAAGCGCATTCGTATGGTCCGGTGCAGCCTTCGTGCGATCGCATAGCCCTCGCAGTGGCTGACTCTGTCGCTGACACGCACCTCTCAAAAAATGTAACTACATGTCGCAACGACGCATAGCACAAGCTCTGTGATTGGTTGGCTTGGTAGATGTGACGAGTGTGGGCAGTGGTGATAGCCGTGAGCCCGATGGAGCGAGTGTTTCTAAGTGTCGAGTCCTGTGAAGTAGTTCCAAATGAAAACATATGTTTTGTGCTTACCATATGATTAAAGAGCCCCTATTATGGGTTTTTGAAAATGACCTTCCATGTAGTGTGTATCACAGCTCTTACTGAAGTGAAATATCCAGCTAAAGCTTAAATCTGAAAGTGGACAGTTTTTAAAACTATTGATTCATCTATAAAAGAGTCGACTCAGTGGTTTAAATGAATCGTCTTGATAACAAATCTTCAGCCATTTCGGCGTGACGTCGTTACGAAACATAATGGTTGCGCGCGCAGACCTGGCAAAATTCAAACCTGCGGCCCCGCCCACTAACACAGCAGCAAGACGCACATGAAGACGCTGTGTTTACCTGGATATTATTGGAAGTGTGAGGGAAAGGAGTCGTTCAGAAATCTGCACGCATACAATGAGCGATCTATCACTACACAGCTCATGCATTAGTTTCTGCCTCCATCTTGTAATGGACAGATAAGGCACCAGGGGTGCAGGCAAAATAAGGACAAAATATTAGGTACACCGAAAGGCTGCTGAACACTGGGCTTCGGGCTGGTGAGCAGCACTGAAAAGGCTTGCGAATAGAGAGCAGGAGCCCGCAGAGATAGCTTGTCAGAGTACAGAGGATGCTACAACCTCCCGGCTGGGGATATGATCGTTTAGAAAAGCAGAGTACAGGTAAGCCCTTAGAACATATAGCAGTTCACGGACGAGGTGCCACAGCAATGATTGCAAATAGAAATGATCTACATGTTTTGTTACTAGTAACCGTGTGTACTGTATCAGGTTAACTCTTTATATTCTCATATCGCGTCTAATGCTACGTTGTAAATGCAATGCGTGCTGCTTTGTTTACAGATTTAAATGCTTTCGTGAGCTCGTTCCACTGCCATTTGTCGTTGCTATGGCCACCGTTAGCTGATCCTGTACACATAGCAGTGGTCAAGGTTCAGAATAGTTTTGCTTTTGCTGCTGTGTGGATTAAAACTGAATGTATGTCATACATATGCTAGTGTTTAACTGCACTGCTTTCGGCGCTGAGATGTCTGAATAACACTGTTGAGAACCGGGTACTGTTTACTGTGGTGTTAGTAGGTTTACTTTGAAGTGTGTTTCGAGCATCCGCTGCAATCGGATCCTATACCAATGTTGGCGACCCGGGGGCTTGATAAACCACGCTGGCCATTTTACTGTCTCGCGCTGAACGCTGTCAACCAATGGCAACATGCTGTCATCGGCTTCGCGCTAAGCAGGGGTTTGGGAACAAATGAATCACTGAACGATTCATATGGGAGTCGCTGGGATAATTAGGTAAAAATAAATGCATATTATAAAACCATAAACGTGTTTTTTGACCTTGCATACATATCAGTATGTTGTTAGAGACCCATAAAACCGAAATTTGACCCTTTTCAATGTGTAATAGGGGCTCTTTAAAGTTGTTGCACGTCCACCAATTCCTACCTCTGAATGAGCGAGTTTTAGCTACTTCTATATTAAGGTAGCATTCCTTGCTTGACACAGAGGAACATAAAAGCCTACTGCACGCTAACGTTTCGGAAGTGTTATTGCAGAGCAACACAAACAGCATGCAAAAGTATAAATGCAAGGCTACGTGCAAGGCAGGCGCCATGGGTCACACCGATCACTTGGCGTAGAAGTATAAACCAGCCTTTATGATACAATTATAAGGGTGACACAGTGGCTCAATGGTTAGCACTGTTGCCTCACAGCAAGAAGGTCACTGAGTCAGTTGGCATTTCTGTGGAGTTTCTATGTTCTTCCTGTGTTCGCGTGGGTTTCTTCCGGGTGCTCTAGTTTCCCCCACAGTCCAAAGACATGTGATATAGGCCATAGTGTATGTGTGTGTATGGGTTTTTCCCAGTACTGGGTTGCAGCTGGAAGGGCATCCGCATCCACATATGCTGGATAAAATAGCATTTCATTTCGCTGTGGTGACCACCAGGGGTGTAGCAGACTTTTTAAAAGTGTGTGTGTGTGTGTGTGAGGGGGGGGTTAGCTGAATGAGATCCAAAAGTTTACATTCATATAATTATTAATCACCTGTTTCTAAGTGGTTTGTCTCTAAGGCGCCGTTTACACTAATACGTTTTAGTTTTAAAACGCATACGTTTTGCTACGGTTACACCATCCGTCCACACTACGCCGGAGTTTTCGAGCCCCCTTTTGAAAACGCTGGAGTGGCCGTTTTCATTCTAAAACGCTGCTGCTCCGTCTCAGTGTAGATGGGGGAAAACGGAGACATCTGAAAATGGAGGTGGGGCTGCAGATTTTCCCTCAATATTAAGTAGCCTTCACACAGTTCAGTCTTCATCCTCTCCTTGTAAGTTCAGACTTTGCAAATTCATAAGAAAAACTAACTCCCGAGTGTGTACTTTATAAAGTCATTCACATCACCCTGTCTACGCTGTTTTACTATCTTAACAATAAATTGAAAACATGATGTGAGGAACTGCCTATTTTCATTTTGATATTATTAGCAAATTAACAGACATCAGAAATGTTGAGGCGTCAGGTGGCTTTATAATATGAGTGTCATCTTCATGCATATTTATAACAAAACAGAGCCTATAACATTACTGCCTCCTATCATTTTCATTGAAAATACAAAACATACCCTCTCTTACAATGAATATCAGTTTTAATAATTAATAATGACCATTATAAAAGTATAGCGCACAATACGTTTACACAATAAAGAAAATAAAAGCAAGCGATCAGTCAATGTTCAGAATCTGTGTCCGCGGTTACATTAAATAGGATATTAACCTAACTTATCTTTGCGCTCAGCCAAAGCACGTTACCTGAGAACAATAATAGATTTAAAAGACTAAACTCAGGGAGTATGTAGTTCCCCTTCATAGGGAACTCCAACGTGTGTCTGTAATAACAGACTTTTGGGAGTACTTCAGACGACCAATCGCTTCTGATGATAAGAAAACGGGCCAATGAAATGCCAATTGAGTTGGCGGAGCTGAGCTCCACAGCTGAGACTGATGAGCTCATCAGGGCTATATAAGCCAGCTGCTGGAGTCAGATCCTCAGAATTGTTGCTTCAGAGCCGATCGTGAGCTAAACAACTTCTGCTGAGCTGACTTCCAGAGAAGAAAGCCTTACCTTCACCAGTGCGGAAAGAAGACGTGCGAGTGGCGGGCTGGGTTTCCCGTCCTCCGGGCGTTTCGCTGGTGATCTAAAAGAGATTTTCCTAAGAGAGCAACAGTCAATCAACACGTCTTTTTCAAGACGCTGTTCTGACTGTGCGTTTCTGGATGCGGTGGTTCCTATCTCCGGATGATGGGCACGGGTATCGCATGACAGGTCTGGGGGTCCAGCATGTCGATGCGGTGCCCGCGGACAGCTCATGCTCTCACTGCGAGGGCGTGGTTGTTGCATTGCTGAGATCGCGGCTTCGGCCACCCCCGTTGCTCCCCGTGAAAGCGGTTAGCACGCGGGCAGATCTGAGGATCACAGTGGGGGTTTATCCGTCGCCTCCGGGCCCGCGGACCCCCCACTCCTCCACAGCGCGCCCCATCCAAGCTTTGGGCGGTTGTACGGTTCATCCCCCGGGATGCCCGCGCCTCCGCCTGATGACACCGGAGATCAAAGCTCCATAGCGACATCGGAGGGCGAGCTGTTATGCTCAGATGACAGACTGGGCTCGCTTCCATCCTACGGGGTGCAATGTGCGGTCATGGTTCTCGAATCAGACATAACGGCTGCGCTTCCTGGGCTGTTTCGGCAGTGCGGCTGGAGATGGCTTGTCCCCCAGTCTCATCGCCGGACCGACTAGAGGGTGTGATGTGTGGGCTGATCTAAGATTAATCTTCCAGCCCCCGTCCCCTTCTTCCCAGGGGCGCACAGTGAGCACACGCTGGCATAGAGCGCGTTTTTCTCTGCCCGGTTCACGTGTGCTTCCGCCTTCACCTCCCTTGATGGCGAGGCGGCCAGTGGGTACAAAGCTATTTCCTCAGGTGGTGGGCGCCGCCACCTAGAGGGGAAAGCTGAGACCCCCGTCTAAGGCGGGTGGGTTATCTGTGTCTATCAAGGCCAGAGCCCACACCGCTGCGGGCTATGCCGCTTCTGCCGTGCCTCACGGCCTCCTGGCTGTGCTGCACAGGGGCGGTTCTGCCCCAGGCTTATGCGTAAGCGTCTCACGGCAATCGACTATGCTCTTATGACATTTAAGTCGGCCGTCCATGCCCTGGAGAAGACGATGGCCACATAGTGGTCCGGAAATGCCACCCTGGCTTGCCCTGAAGATATGCGCCGCGCTGACAAAGTACGCTTTCTTAGTGTGCCCATATCCCAGGCAGGCCTTCTCGGCAACACCATCTGGGATTTTACCCAGGAATCCTCAGTGGTGAAAGATCAGCCGTGCGTGATGGAACAGGTCATCTCTTGGTGGGCTCTCCCCATCAGACCTGTCCGCGCTGGCTGCTCCTCGCCGAGTGCGCTCTTCCCGCGGCTCCAAAAGGCTCCGCAGTTCCAGTCCATTCCATGGCTGGTGAACGCGCCGAGCCTTCCCCGCGGGGAGTTGACGCTCCCGTCACAGGTCGCCGTTAAGTCCAATAACTGGACTGCGAAGCGAACCTGAGGCTGGCCACTTGGAGAGGAGGAGAACCGTTCTTTCCCCAGTGGAGGCTGGGGCTCCCCCGCAAATGCATAAAGAGTAGCGATCCGAAAAGAGCGGCTTTTCCTCCCTCTGGGTGTGGAAGCCCAATTGCTGCCAGCATGGGACGCACTGCCTTCCAGCTCTCAGCTTTGGTGCAATTCGCCACAGGCTTGAGGGCGCCAGAGGATGAGCTCCTTTCTCGCACCTACAGCCACTCCGCGGGATCCTGGGAGTAAGGTAAGAGTCAATCTCTTATTTTCACCTCTTCCTCGGGACGCTCTGCTTCCCGGGATGAGCACTCCCCATCCCGAAGCTGCCCCTCCGCGGGTACGTCAGTGATCGTTCCGGGTATTCTGCTAGTAGCGGGCTCTGTCAGTCTGGTTAGCGCTGCTCAGCCTGCGCAGTAGCTCAGGGGGACGGTCAGACTCGGCTATGCGTTTCAATTCGCTGTTGGCCTCCCGAGTGCACGAGTGTGTATTAAAGCGATCATCGCTATGCCACTCCCTGTCTCGCGTGAGAAGATTATTATCCTCCTGGCAAAGGATATAATCAAGCCAGTCCTCCAGCCGAGATGAAGAGCGGGTTACGTCCCCCTTCATCGTATCCAGAAAGCGGTGGGTTATACCAATCCTATCTGCGTGTTTTGATCTGTCATCTGTTCAGGATGTCTATCAAGATGCTCATGCAGAAACGCATCCCCTAGTGCGTCCGTCCGTGGGATTGGTTGCAGCTATAGACCTGAAGGACGCTCGCTCCATGTCTCGCTCTCTCCCTCCTTTTACTGTGATTTTTCCGGTGTTCGACGGGGGGCCGAACATGGTGGCAACAGTCCTCCCATTCGGGCTGTCCCTGTTTCCATGCGTGGAGGATGCCCTGTGCGTCTTGGCGCACGCGCATCTGCATTTTTTGATTATTTATTGACTATTTTTAGATCTCTGAACTGATCGATTATGCACAGGGACCTGGTGCTCCGGCACCTCTGCCTGTTTGGGTTTTGGGTCAACCGAGTATGAGCGGGCTCTCCCCCGGGCAGAGCTTCACTCATCTCGGGTTGGAGCTGGACTCGGTTTGCATCACTGTGCGCTCTTAGCGCGCTGGGCTAGCGCTGTCCTGTCTGATTAATTAGGCAGTTATATTGGTCTCACTGAAATTATTCAGAGGCTCCTGGGGCATATGACATTTTGTTGGCGCTATCACGCTGCTCAATTGTTCATATGAGACTAATTCAGCGCTGGCTTTGCGATCGGGTCCCCAGATGGGCATGGCACGCGGAGAGGCACCGGGTTTACGTCACCACGCTGTGTCTCCGCACCTTCAGCCCCTGGATGGATCTTGCCTTCTACGGGTCTGAGTGCCCTTAGAACAAGTATCCAGTTATGCTGTCATCTTGAAAGATGCTTCCAGTATGGGCTGGCGGGCTGTGTGTATCGAGCATGCAGCTGCAGGTTCGTAAACCGGACCCCGGTTGCATTGGCATTTCAACTGCCTGGAGCTGTTGGCATTGTTTTTCACTCTCCGCCGGTCACTACCGAAGCGGGAGGGGAAACGCGTGTTGGTTAGGACGGCCAGCACGGCTGCGATGGCGTACATCAACCGTTTGGGCGGTGTTCGCCACCTCAGCATGTCTCAGTTCGCTTGCCATCTGCTCCTCCAGGGTCTTGCGGCTAAATAGCTGCGCGCCATTCATATCCTGTACAAGCTCTCCATGCCAGCTACAAGCTCTCAGGACTGCTATGTTCCGGGAGAACGGAGACTCCACCCGGGCACGTTCCAGCTGTTATGGGCACAATTCAGAGAAGCTCAGGTCATCCTGCTGTTTCTCCCGAGTGGCCCTTCGCTGGCTGCCTTTTCTGCTCTGCACAAAGGCGCTGGCTCTCAGCTGGCCCCGGGTTATGCAATATGCGTTCTTTCCCCAGTGAGCCTGCTCGCACAGACACTACTTACACTGTGCAAAGTTGGGGAGACGAGGAGCGGGTCTTGCTCGTTGCGCCTCTCTGGCCCAACCGGACCCGAGTTTCCAGAACTCACACTTCTCGTGATGGCCCTCCCTGATGAATTCCTTGGAAAAAGCACTTTCTTTTTCTGGGACGGGCACCCCCTGGCACCCGTGCAGGGCTCTGGAGCCTCTTTGGATGGTTTCCAGACAGAGCGTGGTGGACTTAGGTGACTTATCAGTGTGATAGTTAACACCGTCACTACAGGCTAGAGCGCCTTATTAGGTATGCCTATGTTCTGCAGTGGAGTCTATTCATTGTGTGGGAATTCTCTCTGAGAAAACCCCGGGACATGCCAGATTAGTGTTGTGTTTTCTTCCTTCAGGATAGCTGGAGTGCTGGCTGTCTCCCTCCACACTGAAGGTTTGGCGTGTGGTCATCCGCGTTTTTAATGCGGATGGTAGCGCGCTGGGAAAGCATAACCTCTTCAGCCGGTTTCTCAGAGGCGCGTAACGCGTGATGATAATTCATCCCCGCCCCCTCTCTCACCCTTTTGGGATCTGTCTAGCCCCAGCAGTTATGATTAGGTCCGTTGAGCCACTCGATCAGTATATACACGTTCTGTCCCTTTAGGCAGCTCTGCTGATCGCGCTGGTATCAGGAGGGTTAAGATTCCGGTGGCATTTTCGGTCAGAGACCTCGGTTCACCTTGTGCCAAGGCTTCTACCACCCCTTTTTTTTATTAGGTGGTGAGCCTGCAAGCGCTGCCTGTGGAGGAGGCAGACTCAGCCTTTTCATTGCTATGTCCGCGCACTGCGCTTAACGTGACATGTAAGCATACGCAGCTCTTTTCTGTTATGATCAGCAGAAGGGAAGTGCTGTATTAAAATAGAGGTTGGTCCATTTTTTAATTTATGCCATCACCCTCGCTTCATTTGCCAGGGCGAGCTGTGTCCCCCGGGAGAGAGAGCACACTTAATAATATAATAATAATAATAATAATAATAAGCGGTGCCTCCTTTTCGGCGTGAGTACACAGATCATGTAGAGCTGCTGGCTGGGCGACACCTAACACATTATCGAGATTATTTCTCGAGTGGAGTCAGTTTCCTCCCGGTTACTGGTTACCCCAGTCAATCGAGAGGAAATTAAGCTCGGTGTCAATAAACGCTTGCTGCGCCAGGCTCCCTAACCCGGAGATGCGTGCGCATTTTCTATTCTACTAGTAAGTAACACACGTTGGAGTTTCACTATGAAGGGGAACGTCTGGTTACGTCCGTAACCCTCGTTCCCCGAATAAGGGAACGGAGACGTGTGTCTCTACTGCCACAGCACCTAAGTCTCCAGCTGGGAGCTGAGTGATCGGCTCTTCAGCAGGCAATTCTGAGGATCTGACTCCAGCAGCTGGCTTATATAGCCCCGATGAGCTCATCAGTCTCAGCTGTGGAGCTCAGCTCCGCCAACTCAATTGGCATTTCATTAGCCCGTTTTCTTATCATCAGAAGCGATTGGTCATCTGAAAAACTCCCAAAAGTCTGTTATTACAGACACACGTCTCCGTTCCCTTATTCGGGGAACGAGGGTTACGGACGTAACCAGACGTTAGATATAGACAACAAGATTAATTAAATATCACGTTTAATAAATATAGTGAGATTAGATCCAGCGGAAGATCCTTGATGAACAGTCCGACGAGGACAGCTCTCATATGGGTATGCGCTTACAGCATGCTGCAGTGCATGCCAGAGAGTGTGTGTGTGGTCACGTGATGTGCGTTTTCACCGTTTTAGTGTGGACAGAGAGCTGTTCAGAAACGCTGGGTGAAACGCTAGTGTGGACGCGGATCATTTACATTCTAAAACTCTGTTTTAAAACTAAAACGTACTAGTGTAAACGGGGCCTAAAAGTGAGGGGGATGTATCCCCCCCATCTCCCCCAGTTGCTACGCCTCTGGCGACCACTGATGAATAAAGGGACTAAGCCGAAAGAAAATGATTGAATATTTAGATGCAATTATTATTAAAAACTGCAAGATCGTTATTTTACAGAGCAACCGAGGAACAAACTGAAGATAATGTATAGTAAAGCATAAGTATGTTTGTTTAAAGCACAAACTTTCAGTCTCTTGCAAGGACACAATGTGGAAACATAGATGACACAATATCAGACAACAAAGAGACATTGATTTTCTGTTGATTCTGTGTCAGATTGCTATCTGGGGCACTTCCCCCTGCTGAATCTTCAGCGCCACTGCAAAAAAAATCCTACTTTATCTGAGTTGTGAATGTGATATTGCAGACTATATTGAATATAATGACATAAATTGGCTATAGCACAAAATAATGTCAAACAACATCTTTCTAGTGGTTCTCATGGGCTGTACAGATAAACAAGAAAGGACAATGTGGCCAGCATAGTCAATTTCACAATAGTTCTTTATAGTAGTTTAGTTCTTTATAAAAACAGTTCTTTGTATAGTAGTTCTTTGGATAAAAACATACCACATCAAAAATGAAGCCTACTACCCAAGTGAATGTTCTGTGTGACTCTTTTCAGTCAGTTTTTTTTCAAAACGTTTAGTCAACAGTTTGAAGCAGTCCAACAAATCCATTATTTAATTAAATCCATCAGCAATAATTTTTTCAACATTGGACTCACTTATGAACTGCAAAATATCAGCACTGTTATGACATGTTCTTTTAAAGTTTGTGTTCAGTATAAAACTAAAGTATTTCTATTTATTTATTTTGAAATCAATTAATACTTTTATACAAGGTTGCATTTTATGTGTTGGAAATTACAGTAAACTTTCACAATGTTAATTCAATTCTAATTAAATGCTGTTAATTAATATGTATCAATTTGTCTTTGGATGTTTTCTGTTTATTTACATTTTCACATTGCATGATGTGACCTTGATCTCAAATTTGATAACTTCTGATGCTGAAATGTTTGACAAAGTAGTTTTTATTTTCATTTTTTAGGCAGTGCAATAATACCTTATCAAGTTGGTCATGTAAGTTACAATATTAAAAACAGGTAATGAACTGTCAACATATGCTATTTCGTGTCAATTAAATGTCAGTTAATGTTCCCATGTTAAAAATAATTCAATTGTGTTACAAGCTAAATGTTCAACATCAAAAGTTCACACAGCAGAAATCAAGCTTCTCGAAACGTTTGAAAATAGTAAATAAACAGAAAACAAGTGAACTGTAGTTTTTGTTAGTGAAGAGCAGCAAATGAATCTCTCATTTTGATCCACTTTTTTGTTTGATAATGTGTCACTTTAAGAATGTATGGAGTGCATCTGTCAGTCAGCATTGTTACATGCATTGACTGATTCAGAGCAGCCTTTATTTTGTCTTCAGTCCATTTGTCTGTCAAATCAGTTTGTCTGTCAATATACCTGTAAAGTAGGTGAAGCCAGGGTGTTTCAAATGAAGAAAAATGTGTAGGTTCACAAAGCTCCAGAAGATATCAGAGTTCAACATCCATATCAAATGTGAAGACAAACTGAATATTTTCCTTTATTCTCTGGCTTCCAGACCAGAAATAGGGTTCAGAGGACTGAAAGTACTATTTCAGGTGAGTAAGAAGATGTGTAGAACAAGGAAGCTGTGTTTTCTCCTATACAAATACTTATACAATGAAGAAGTGAACAACTGTAGTTTGCAAGCAGTTCAGGCAAGTGTGCTGACTGGGGACCAGGTGCAGGTGTGAACCAGAGAGGCTGCTAAGAAATCTAGTTCAACGCTGTAAGTTAGTAACTAAAGCCTGGTTTATTATTTTGCGTCAAGTGATCACGGTAACCCACGGCGTATGCCTTGCGCGTAGCCGTGCATTTATACTTCTGCGCGTTGTTTCTGTTTCTCTGCAATACACTTCCAAAACGCTAGCTTGCAGTAGGCGTTTATGTTTCTCTGTGTCGAGTTTCTTCACTGGTGTTTTGTTTTATTCTGAACACTTCCTTAATGTACAAGTGGCTCAAATTTGCTCATTTTGAGGTGGGAACCGGCGGACATGCAACAACTTTAATCATAAGGTAAACACAAAACAACAGTCTCCATCCGGAGCTCCTTCACTGGACTCTACACTTGTAAACACTCGCTGCATCGGGCGCGGCTCTCACCTCCGCCCACACTCATCAGCGCTACCAAGCCGACTAATCACAGAGCTTGCTGTGATTAGTCGCATAAAATTTTTTGAGAGGTGTGCGTCAACGTCGCCGATGGTTACAGTGAGGGGTTATGTGTCCGCGCGTAGGCTGTGCTGTAGCATACGCGTGCGCTTGACGCAGAAGTATAAATCAATCTTAACTAAGTGACTGAACAGTTGAGAGGGATTATACAAAAGTTGGTGACTGGAGGGATGACAGTATCTACCACACACCATAGAATAAATTAAGTGGAGACAGAAGGAGCCATGCTGGAGCAGATGGACATAGCAGGCATAATGGAGACAAGGGAATCTAGGTTATGGCTAATGTCCTAGGCTATCTGGTCTAAGAAGTGGATGATATATCTGACCATAATAAAGAAAGCGGATGACAGAGCACCAGTCCTGACTGCAATGAGGTAGCACAACTCAACATAAGACAGAGTGGTACTGCTGGCCACAAAGTTGGAAATAAACCTGATTGGAGACATATTGGAACTCTTGGGTGTGTCTGGTTGAGTGGGGCACAGAGCAGCACTTCTGGCTGCAATGAAGGAACACAACTTAATTGGAGGCAGAGCGTAATTTTTGCCCATGAGTGGGTACGTTTGGGACAGAGTGGTACTCCTCACCGTGCTGTGGGAATTTAACCTAAATGAGGGCAGAATGTGATTGGGTAGTTTGGGAATAGAGTGGTACTCATAACTGTAAGGTAACTTGAGTGGTTTCCCTGGCTACAATATGAGTACTCGTCCCAATTAAAGATAGCATGGCACTGCTGGCCAAACAGTGGGTAATTATCCCCACTGCAGGCAGACAGATAGAAGACATAGCGACACTATTTGCCTTGAATTGGGTACTTATCCTGACCAACAATAGAGTGGAACTCCTGGCCGCAATGTTTGAACTGAAGCCTACTGGAGACAGACAGACTGGTGATGGTAAAGCACTCCTGCCCTTTATTAGAGATCTAGGGAACTACCATTCAAAATGAATCAGCCCTGTTGGCGCAAATAGCCTAGTGGTTAAGTGCACTGACACATAGCAATGAGGTGCTCACAGTGACCTTAGTTTGATTCCCCTCTTAAGGTCCTTTACCTCAAGCCCAATCCAAGGTGCCAAGTGAATGCAGTTGAGGAATTCTCAGAATTGTCGCCTCCCAACAAGAAGGTCGCTGGTTCAAGTCCTAGCTGGGCCAGCTGGCATTTCTGTGTGGAGTTTGCATGCTCTCCCTGTGTTTGCGTGGGTTTCCTCCAGGTGCTCTGGCTGCAGTTCAAAGACATGCGGGATAGGTGAATTGAATGAAGTTAATTAGCCATAGAGTATGTGTGAATGTGACAGTGTATGGGTGTTTCCCAGTACTAGGTTGTGGATGGAAGGCCACGTAAAACATGCTGGAACAGTTTACGGTTCATTCTGCTGTGGCAACCCCTGATAAATAAGGCACGAAGCCACAGGAAAATGAATAAATGGATTTTCAGCTGGTTGTGATTGCTACTTCGAGGGGTTACATTGACAAAAAAGGGGGTTTCCCCCAGAAACATCTTCCATTGAGGAAGTAGAGACAGGGTATGCAGGGGTTGTCTTTGACCCTGTAGGTACATGAATTCACGTAGATGTTTCAGATGAGGAGACCACTGTAGATGTGCCAATCTCCAGAAGATAGTAGAATTTACCATCCATATCAAATGTGCAGTCTTTCTTCTCTATCTTCCAGCTCTGAAATAGAGATCAGAGGACCGAAAGTACTATTTCAGGTTGTGGCGAGGGGGCGTGGCCGAGAGCCGTGGGAGCGAAACGAGGCCCGCCACAGGTGCCTTCAATCCCACGGAAGGAGCTCTGGACTATAAGAGGAGGAACGATGGCAGAGGACAGAGAGAGAGGACCGGGCCTGGACATGTTGTGTTACTTTTGCTTTCAGTTTGACGGCAGTCTCCATGAGGAGCTGCCATCCGTTTGTTTTGATTTAGACGGCAGTCTCCGTGAGGAGCTGCCGTCCCTTTTATTAATAAATATTTCTTTAAAACGTCGTCGGTTCTCCGCCTCCTTCTTCCCGGCGGCCAGGTGGCCGTAACTTTACTACAGTGGTGCCGAAACCCGGTAGAAGGAGGGACACGTCGTCCAGTTGCCCTCGCCGCTGAGGAGGAGGGCGAGTGTTCGGGAGTTAATCCGAGTGGGGGAGAAACCCGTTCGTCTGCCAAAGTGACGGGGCGGCCTAAGGCTGGCAAGGAAGGATCTGCCTGCTGCCGTCTCCCAGCATGGGGAGGAGCAGGGGACGCGGGGCTCCCCACCGGATGGGAGAGAGCTGAAGGGAGCCATCCCAGAAAGCCCGGGGGGAGTCGCCGCGATCCGCCATGACGCAGAAGCCTGCGTCCTCCACCGAAGCGGGAGCGGAGCAGGAGACCAGAAATGCCGCCAGCCAGTCAGGAGAACCGCCGCCGGACACCAGAAGACGGACGGGTGGATAGATTCCTCCACAGGGCTCCCAGCATGTCGTCACTTCTCTCAGTTGGTTGAGGACCGAGTGGCAGCGTGTCTGGAGAACCGAACCCCAATTTTTTTTCCTCTCTCCCCTCTCTGTCTACTCTGTCTTTCCTCCTTTTTTCTCCATCTCCTTTTCTCTCGGCCCGTCTCATCTAGGTCTCGCGGGTGCTGTGGGCTGCTGGGACAGCAGTTACTTGAATGACAGTTTGCATGTTCTCTCCGTGCTCGCGTGGGTTTTCTCTGGGTGCTCCAGTTTCCCCCACAGTCCAACGACATGCAGCACAGGTGAATTGAATAAACTAAATTGGCTGTAGTGTATGAGTGTGAATGAGTATGGATGTTTCCCAGTACTGGGTTGCAGCAGAAAGGGCATTCGATGTGTAAAATGCTGGATAAGTTGGCAGTTCATTCCGCTGTGGTGACCCCTGATGAATAAAAGGACTAAGGCGAAGTAAAAATAATGAATGAATGTTTGATTTAATATTTCAGATGTAAACATAGATGAAACTGAGGTAACAGCCATCCCATGCAAGTTTCATAGTGCTGGAGTTTGTTGTTGTTGGATGCACCTATATGTTGTAGCTTTTTAAATGAAGATAATTTGCAGTAGATTTAAAATGATCAGATAATAAGTTCCAAAAGTTTACACCTTTCACTAAAAAAAGCCAAATGTCTGAGCCAAAAGTGTTTTACAAAAGACTTTGCCATTTCCACTAGAAGCTCAGGTAGCTACCAGCAATATCTCAAAATATTCTGTATAAGGGCATAAGGCCAAGATCATTTAAACATTTATACACAAGATTTACATAATAAAAAAAGAGTGAGCAAAACTCTTATATTTACTTAAGGTCTGACAGTGATGATATCTTAATAATAGTTTGATGCTTTGATGAACTGCTTGTCTGACACCTACACATATTTTACGAGTCCTCAGGTTTAATCATTTGCATGATATAAATTCCCCCACATATTGTCCCGGACATGCTTTCTGAACTAGACTGCGTGCTTGGCAAATCATTGGAATGGGCCAGGCAGAGGCTTCTCTCCCAATGCCAAGCCCCAAAGCTCGCCAGGATCCACAGCTTTTCTAGTATCTGTGGACGAGCCAGAGATGCAACAGAAGGAGGAAAAGGAAGAGAGATAGAGAGAGAAAAAGAGAGATAGGGAATGAGAAAGAGGAGAGCTTCCAAAAATCACCCACATCCAATCATTCTGAACATCTCAATATAAAAACAAACCAATTACAACTGACCTCCACGCTGGGTTCTGAATAGCAGCAGGAACTAATTAAAATGAAACGTTTCCATCTATGTCCTTGCAGTGGTTTGTGTTGCCCCAATGACATGTTGGTGTGCCAGGTGGGTTGAGAGTTGGTTCATCGTACTGGACCAACTCTAGTCAAAACAAGCCACTTTTATTTAGGTAGTATTTATAAAACTTAAAAGGTTTTTTATAGTAATGGAAAGAAAGAGTCCAGAATCAAAATGTAAATGTTTTTTCACTTAATTTAAATACAAAATAGGCATTATCAGCTGATAGATATGGACCTACTGGTAGGCTCAGAAGGCTGTTAACATTCATCCACATGGTTAATCAGCTACAGATCACATACAGTGCGTCAAAGTCAACAATCAAGAGAAGACTACACCAGAGTGAATACACCACAAGATGTAAACCATTGGTGAGCCTCAAAAACAGGAAGGCCAGATTAAAGTTCTAAAAAAGCCTTCACAGTGCTGGAAAAACATCCTATGGACAGATGAGATCAAGATCAACTTGTACCAGAATGATGGTAAGAGAAGAATATAGAAAAGGAAAGGAATTGTTCATGATTCTAAGCAGTGAATCATGGTGGTGGTTGTGTCATGGCATGGGCATGTATGGCTGTCAATGGAACTGGTTCTCTTGTATTTGTTGATGATGTGACTGCTGACAAAAGCAGCAGAATGAATTTTGAAGTGTTTCAGGCAATATTTTCTGCTCATATTCAGCCAAATGCTTCAGAACTCATTGGATGGTGCTTCGCATTGCAGATGGAGAATGACCCAAAGCATACTGCAAAAGCAACCAACTGTTTTTTTAAGGGAAAGAAGTGGAATGTTATGCAATGGACAAGTCAATCACCTGACCTGAATCCGATTGAGCATGCAGTTCACTTGCTGAAGACAAAACTGAAGGGAAAATGCCTCCAAAACAAGCAGGAATTGAAGACAGTAAAAGCCTGGCAGAGCACCACCAGGAATAAAACCCAACGTCTGGTGATGTCTATGCATTCCAGACTTCAGGCTGTAATTGACTGCAAAGGATTTGCAACCAAGTTTTAAAAAGTTAAAGTTTTTATTTATGATTATTATTCTGTCCAATTACTTTTGGACTCTTAACAAGTGGGAGGCACATATTTAGATGTCTGTCTTCTTTTAAAAAACAAACACAATAATCGCCCAAATGACCTTGATCAAAAATGAAACGCACACTTGCTTTTTTGACCCTTTTACAGACACACAAGACTTTCATTCATTCATTCATTCATTCATTCAATCATTCATTTTCCTTCGGCTTATGCTGAGTTCAAACTGCATGATTTAGTCACGTCACAGATGCCTTCACACTGCATGACTATCTGGGGGAGCGTTTCGTCGCTGCTTTGTTTACACTGGAAGATGGATCGGCGACAGGCGGTTTCATACTGCATAACTTTACAATAGAAAGAATCACAGACAACTTTGTTTTGGTTCGAAAGCTATGTTTCTTACAACCAAAGACACGTGAGAAGTGACATGGTAACGTAGTATATCTTAAAGAGAAAGAAGCCTTTAGTGGGGTAAAAAATGTATTTGGCTTTTAAACAGAATCAGCAGGTTATCCTCAACTTTTTTCTTTTTTGACCCGGTTGTGGTATTGTTTAGATGATACGTCAAACATACACGGGTACTCCTGCCAAATTTCCACAAGTTTTTTCTCCATTTCTTGGGTCCAAATAGACTGAGAAGCCCTTTTAACATCTCCCCTAACCTCCGGCTGGCTTGCAGATAGCCATACTAGTGGATTCTGCTCTCTCATTGGCTGTAGATAATTGCCAATGTTATTTTCAATCAGAACACATTTCACATGACATGATTTGAATCGCCAACAGCGCCAGATATTTAGCATGCCAAATATCTGATGGGTGTCGGCGATTCTTAGGCGATTCTCTCAGATCGCATCTTTGATAGTTCACACTGTGTGATTGTTATTTGCCTGAACAAGCACCAATTTGCCTGAGATTTCAGCCATTTGTCTGCAATTTTGCAAAAAAAAAAAAACATCTGCATGCAGTCTGAACTCGGCATTAGTCATTATTTCAGAGGTCGCCAGAGTGGAATAAACCGCCAACTATTCCAGAATATGTTTTACGCAGCGGATGCCCTTCCAGCTGCAACCCATCACTGGGTAACACCCATACATTAATTCATACTCACACTCACAATGGCCAATTTAGTTTATTCAATTCATTTATCGCGCATGTCTTTGGACTGGGGGAACCAGAGCACCCGGAGGAAACCCACGTGAACTTGGGGAGAACATGAAAACTCCACACAGAAATGCCAACTCGCCCAGCTGGGACTCAAACCTTCATGCTGTAATGCTAACCACCGAGCCACTGTGCCACCCATGCCAAACTTTCAGCTTTTAAATTTGCAACTAGGGCCAATATAGCCCATGAGTGTATTAGCTCTCAGGTGGATGCTATAGTTATAGACAACGAACCATAGGGAGCTAAAAATATCTGTCAAAAGACCTGTTTAACAAGTTATTGGAACTTTAAAAAGGATAGGAAATGGATAAAAATATATATTCTAAGCTTTGAAAATACCAGTCTGCACTATTAAACCACTTGTTAAGAAGTGAGAAGTTTAAGAATATCTGGATGCAGCCTTGATGATGCAAGCTGAGCATATCTCAGAGATGCACTACCAGTCACAATGCACTCAGTGGAGTTAGTGACGTCACTGTGATGGGTAGGGTTAGGGGTGGGTTTATGTGTGGGCATTTAAAAGCATTGCATGCAGCTCAGATTGCAATTGCACCAGGTCTGCATCCAGACCCCTCTTAGAAAGATAGTAAATTACTTTACACCAAGACAAAATCAATTAGGCCAAGAACCATTTCAGACACCATACCAGAAGAAAAGTTTGTCATACAAAAGCAATATGATAATGATACCTGAACAAAATTACCTCCATGGTCGAGTTGCCAGAATCAAGGCTTAACTGCGCAAATGTTTGTATATAAAAGGCAGAATGATTTTAGAACAACATTTAAATCGTTCAATCAGATTCTGACATGTTTACAGCTGATGTCAAGTCTAGAGTTACCATCAGGAGTTGCCACATCTACATCATTGTTATTCCCCTAACATGTCCCTCTGATTTTAGAAATAATTTACAGTCAGGGTTAGGTTTAGGGGTTGAGATTAAGCCGGGATGAAACGTTTATACAGGAAAGATATTGCAGGATCAACAAAATATGCTGACCCAGACATTGACACATAATTTGGAGTGACAAGATCAAAATACAGCTATATGGTCACAAAAATAAGCACAATATTTGGAGAGGGGTCAACAAGACCTATAGCGAAACAATTCGATTCTCAGTGGGAAGCAAGCTGAGGCTCAGTGATTTTATGAGAGTCTAAAGGCATCAGGCATAGAAATCTGATGCAAGTATATGCAAATTCCATACAGTGTATATGACATCCAAGTTCATATTTGGATTGTATTATATAAAATATGTAATACATTCAGCATATATTTTGAGATTTTGCAAAAATGGCAGCTTGCATATTTTCCAATTATTGAAAATGGCAAGAAGAATGCAGTTTATCAAAAAATACTGGCAGAAAATTTACATTCTTTGGCATGAAAGCTTACCAAAAGTAGCTTTTGGACTTTTCTGCACAAAAATGACCCTAAGCACAAGGCCAAGTTGACCATCTGGTAATTACAGCAGAAAATGTGGAAGGTTCTCTGGCCATCACAGCTGAGCTCCTGATTTTAATATAGAGTTACTCTAAGAATATTTCAGATGTTATTCATGCAAGATTATCAAAGACTTTGTGTGACCTGGAAGGATTTTTCCTAGACAAATGGGCAGCTTTACCACATGGATGAATTTGGATTCTCACAGACAACTTTTACCAGCACAGGCTCATTGGCTTGTGCTTCAGTCTACATTTTTGTGAAACTGCATAAATGTTCTTTAACATTTGTTTGACTGCAGTTACAAGGTAAAATGAACATTACAAGGCTGTTTGATGCCAACAACTTTTATTCTGTTAACTAATGATGTTTACAGGGACATATTATTGATTAATAAAATATTATTTTCATGGAGTTCTTTGCACAACACCAAAGAAATATGATTTGCAGTCGAATAGGTTTGCATCTCCATATGACAACTTTTCCGGCATGATCTTTGCTTGTATGATAATGTACTTGTAATGCAAAACACTTTGAGTTGTGTGAAGCACATTTTCACCATAAAGATTAAAGAAATGCAAAATCAAGGTAAAACTATTTGGTCGCATCATGCTTTTCTCTTATGTTTGCTTTTGAAAACAATATTGGTTAGTGTTAGCTCAGGACATGTGTCATAAACTTATATCAAAACTTACACTAAGTATTAGCAAAAATGTAGACATCACCCTCTAGTGGATTTGTCATCTGAAACAAACAATGAAACGTACCCTGAGCAACATATCTGATGTTTTTGGATAAAATGTAGACTAAAGCAGCAGTCATACTGCAGTTTTTAATCCCAAAGATTTCCATTCATACGCATGCGAATGCAGCAGATCCAAAACACAAGCTCAAGCAACAAGGTTTGCATGCCACTGTGTTCTACAGATTAAGCTTGGTGAACTCTGACCAATAAAAGATCAAAACGTGATCTCTTTGTTTCGAATATGGAGCAGTCACTTGTTTTATCAGCCACATCTTCTTGCTTAATCCCACCCTTTTTTGCAGCACTGTCCTATACTATGTCACATATTTCCAATGAGTCTGGGTTGACTTTAACAAGGAAGGGCTAGCATGTTGTATTAAAGAGTTAGTTTATCAAAAATAAAACAGGTTATGGGAAAGCTTTTTCGTGCCATAAAAAATAAATAAAAATAAATATATAAATAAATAATGTCTACAATATCTTCAATTAATTTTTCACTTCTGCTTCTTCTATTACTGCTTCTGCTTCTATCACTTCTGCACTACTACTACTACTACTACTACTACTACTACTACTACTACTACTTCCATCACTCTGCTGCCAAGGAAGAAATATAAAAAAATAAATGTGCATTTGGGACTGAAAAATAAGTGAATGAATGGTTGAATGCAGTTGATATTTTTGTTTTGTTTTTAGTAAATAAGAAGTATTCCCATCATTTCATAAATTTAAGCATATGCCACTGGAGTCACATGGACTGATTTAATGATGTCATCATTACATTTCTCATCCTTTGGAGTGCCAGTGACATAGGCAGTCAATGAACAGACAGAAAGCTCACAGATTTAAATTAAAATCCCTTCAATTGTGTCCCGTGGAAAAATGAAATCTCAGGTGAATTGAACAACATGAGGATGAGTTATTATTAAAAGAAATTTTTAGAAATAAAATCATTTTTAGAAATAAAGTTATGCAGACTTATGTTTATTTTTGACATTGTTTAATAATTGAGTCACAGAGTACCTACAGAGTACAATTAAAGACATTTAGAAATTAAATAAATGTGTTTTGTTTTATTTTGTATTACCATTTTTTCCAAGAGTATGCATAATTTTAAAAGCATCTTATTTATTTATTTATTTAATATTTATTTGTTTTTTTATTTTTATTTTTTTTTCAAAAGTTTCAAAAAGAACATAGCAGGATTCACACAGCCGGTGCTTCACCATCAGATTTATAATATCTTTGGGTCAAATTCTGTATTTTGATTCTGGCTCTTAAGAAGAACCACTTTTAAGGCCTCGGTATACTTCAAACAAAATGGAAGAACCATTTTCAAATTTTTCATTTAAGAAAAGGAAAAAGAGAATTCTAAAAGCTGAGTGGCGGTATTCAGTTTTCGAACATTCAGACAGCCCCACGCTGCAGGAGGCGGAGTTGTATAGTCATCACATTGCTCGCGTGTACCGGTCTTTTCTTAAAACACAACAACTATGATGGCTGCAGAAAAGAGTAAGTTTCGTAAGCATCTGCTCTGCTCCGTAAAAAAATAGCTCTGCTACTTGACTCTCCAGTTTATTCGTGTTAACGTTTTTGTTGTTGTTCTCCTCACTGACCTCAGTGGAATGAGAAACAAATCGGATATATGCTCACAGACTTTTAATTTTCAGAAAGCCAGTTCAATAGCTTCTGGTGGGCTGCCTTTCGATTACAAAATCGCCATGTTTAAGATTTGTTTTCCTTAAAAATAAGTGATCTTCACTGCCTTATAGATATATCTGATTAGGGCTGGACAATAACTCGATATCAATATATATCGTGGTAGATTTTTTTTCAATTAAATTAAATTCATCTTAATTTGTATAGCGCTCATACAATGTAGATTGTGTCAAAGCAGCTTCACATGGAAGTTTATAGTGAATTGAAACTGTCAGTTCAATTTTCAGTGTTTAAGTTCAGTTTAGTTTAGCTCAGGTCAGTGTGGGTATATAATCACTACTAAGAGTCCAAACACTGAAGAGCAATTATATCGATGCGCAGCTCTACAGATCCCGAACCATGCAAGCCAGTGGCGACAGCGGCGAGGAAAAAAACTTCACCAATTGGCAAAAGTGAAGAATTTAAAAAACCTTGAGAGAAACTAGGTTCAGTTGGGCACAACCATTTCTCCTATGGCCAAACGTCTTGTGCAGAGCTGCAGTCTAGGCGCAGAAAGGACTTCAGCGAAGACTCGTCTGTCCTTGGAGCATCACAGGAATCAGTCTCATGCTCTCCACTATGACCACCACAGCAGCTGCTTAGGATACGGCCTGGTCCAGAAACCCTGGGATCATCTCGTCTCTGGTCTTGGATCGCATCAGTGGCACTGCATAGTCTGAGGGCCTCGAGATAAGTACCCCCAGGTAGAAATACAGAATAAGGAGAATAATTAGCGTAGCTGCTGTTCATAGTGTATATAAACAAGAAGCAAAATCCTGTGTGGGGCACATCATGCGTCATACCGCTATGTAATGCACTGAGTGTATGCTTTGCTAAAAAGATAGGTCTTTAATCTAGTTTTGAAAAGTGAGAGTGTGTCTGAGCCTCGGACATTATCAGGAAGGCTATTCCAGAGTTTAGGGGCCATAAATGAGAAGGCTCAACCTCCTTTACACGATTTTGCTATTCTAGGTACTACTAGAAGCCCTGAGTTTTGAGATCTTAAAGAGCGGGTTGGGTTGTAGCGAGACAATAACAGTGATATGAGTTTTAAACCCATTTTCGGTATTTCTATATAAATTTGCATATATATATATATATATATTTTTTATATATGTATACTATCTTATATATTATCATTTGTCGCTGAATGACGTTCAGTGCTCAGCCGTCAGAAAGAGCGTGATGTCACTTGCGTGATGATATACATCACAGACACGCGTTGACGGGGCTCAGCAGTTGAATAAGCTCCGTGACTGTCGCAGAAAGTTTTTGCTTCAAAATGAGTGCCCTCACTGCCCTGAATACAAATATAAATGAACAAGTGTCCACAAGTAAGAATGCAGATAAAATAGTTGATAAGAGAGGAAAGAATAATGCAGTGGTGTGGAAGTGGTTCGCCTTTTTAAGTTCCTATAAACTTATAGTTTCTGTGCTCTGCAAAATGTGCGGGAGAGTGGTGCCGGCTAGCAGCGGGAACACATCAGATGTTTCACATGATAAAACATACTGAGAGTAAGAAGATGAGGCATCATAAAAGTTTAAGCCAACCTCTTTGACACAGAAACCAGTGGTGTCAGAAGAGAAGGCAATGAAGCAAACACACATGCAATGAGGTGTTGTGTAGGATTGAAATCAAACTTTGCTTATCAACACACATAAAACACGTGATGTGCATATACACCTATACTATTAAATGTTCAAAACATGTACATATAAACTCGATGCATGCACACGCACTTACATATAAACTTGATCCTTGCATATATAATCGATCCATGCATAAACACCCAAATTAACAGTCACATTATACACATAAACTCGCTGCATGCTGGCATATAGCACTCGCGCAAATGTACAAAATAAAATTTACAAACATATTCATCAGAAATCAGGTTATTGCAAAGCTGATGAAATAGAAAGAATGTGATTAATACAGGTATTAAATCTGTTAAAAAATGAAAATGTGTTATTTAAAATAATATAAAATATTAGTCGATATAAATAGACGGTATAAAATATGTAAGAAATATTTTATGTAAAACCTTTAATTAGGTAATTATACACATAAATAGACAGATAGAACCCTCAGCTTTTATTTATATATTTGAGCTGAGTCTGAGAGTTTGATTTATTTGATAGTTTATTTCACATTTCTTGTTTGTAAAGGCTAAAT
>CAIGQZ010001336.1:34914702-34936815 GCA_903798205.1 Danio tinwini
AATATGATGCCACAAGCTTGGCACACCTGTCTTTGGGAATTTTTGCCTATTCCTCTTTGCAGTAACTCTCTAGCTCTATCAGGTTGGATGGGAAGCAACGGTGTACAGCCATTTTCTGATCTCTATGTTCAATAGGATTTGGGTCTGGGCTCTGGCTGGGCCACTCAAGGACATTCACTGAGTTATTGTGAAGTCACAACATTGATATTTTGGCGGTGCGCTTTGGGTCATTGTCCTGCTGGAAGATGAACCGTTGCCACAGTCTGAGGTCAAGAGCCTCTGAAGCAGGATTTTATTCAGGATGTCTCTGAACATTGCTGCATTCATCTTTCACTCTATCCTGACTAGTCTTCCAGTTCCTGCTGCTGGAAAACATCCCCACAGCATGATGTTGCCACCACCATGCTTCACTGTAGGATATTAGCCTGGTGATGAGCAGTGCCTGGTTCTCCAAACGTAACGCCTGGCATTCACTCCAAAGAGTTCAATTTTAAGTCTCATCAGACTAGTGACTTTCGTTTCTTATGGTCTGAGAGTCCTTCACATGCATTTTGGCAAATTCCAGGTGGGGAGTGGCTTCGGTCTGGCCACTCTACCATACAGGCCTGATTGGTGGATTGCTGCACAGATGGTTGTCCTTCTATAAGGTTCTCTTCTCTCCCCAGAAGAACGCTGGAGCTCAGACAGTGACCATCGGGTTATTGATCACCTCCCTGACTAAGGCCCTTCTTTGCCGATCACTTAGCTTAGATGGCCGGCCAGCTCTAAAAGGAGTCCTGGTAGTTTCAAACATCTTCCACTTATGGATGATGGAGGCCACTGTGCTCATTTTGAGCTCATTGGAACTTTTAGAGCAGCAGAAATTTTTGTGTAACCTTCCCGGCCTTGTGCCTCAAGACAATCCTGTCTCTGAGGTCTACAGACAATTCCTTTGTCTTCATGCTTGGTTTGTGCTTTGACATGCAGTCAACCCCGGGACCTTATATAGACAGGTGTATGCCTTTTCAAATCATGTCCAATCAACTAAATTTAACACAGGTGAACTCCAATAAAGCTGCTGAAACATCTCAAGAATGATCAGTGGAAACAGAATGTACCTGAGCTCAATTTAGAGCTTCACGGCAAAGACTGTGAATACTTATGTACATGAGATTTTTTAGGTTTTTAATTTTAATAAATTTGCAACAATTTCAAAAAATCTTTTTTTCACATTGTCATTATGGGGTATTGTGTGTAGAATTTTGAGGAAATAAATTAATTTAGTCCATTTTGGCATAAGGCTGTAACATAAAATTTTTTGGAAAAGGTGAAGCACTAATAATTCTTTCCAGATGCACTGTATGTAGCCAGAAATACGTATGGCTGCATTTATTTTTTTAAAAGAACGCTACGAGGTGGTATGATGCCTTTTTTTTCGAGTTCATCAGCTGACCACTTACCTCTGTATGGACAGCTTTCCTGCTGTTACCAGTTTGTCCGGTTAGCTGGCCATGTACATTGGCGGACTTGAGGTGCAGAGAGGAGTTGACCACAAAGAACGGTTCCAGAAAGCAGGTAAGACAATAACAGAATAAAAAATTTATTAAATAAAACAAGTAAATTACAGGGTGAGAATGTAGTAAAATTTGAAAACGTGATAAAAATCAGATGAGGGCTTTTCTTTTTCTGGATTGCTTTTGAAATTTTTTGGTGGGGTATAGGGAAGTGGGTGGGTCAATCAATACAATTGGTTGCGTTTAGGGAAAGAGGACGGTGGGTCAGACGATCAGTCAATCAAACAATTAGTCAACAGTGACCTCTGGTGGTTTTAAATGAGAACAGCAGGTGTGAATGGCACTCACGAAAGAAATTTGAGATTTCAAAAAGCATACACAAAATTAAAAACTGCAAAAACAAAGCTCCTGGGATGTATTTAGTGGTCTCCAGAAATGTATATAGATGTACTTTTTCAGAATGAGCCTGGGTTGGTTTTTAGCGTACTATATAGTATGGAAGTATGCGATTTCAGACGCAGCTAATGACTCACCAGGGCAACTAATAGGAGTAACCCTTACAATTGCATGGGTGTTGCACAAAAGGACATCAAGGAGTAACAGACATAACAAAATAGGGTCATTCAAAGATAGGGCTGGGAGTGTAACACTACGAAGTATGAGATATGAAAATATATGAAAATTCATAAATGTAGTCTCTTCAAATTCAACATGGTGTTCAACTCGACTGAAGTTGAAAGAATATTTGAGACCCCTTAAAAAGTGCCTATAGGTTTTTAGCAGCATTCTCCTAGAATCTATATTGTTACACTAAAATACGTGTTTTGTGGTTTCACAATGGAGACAAGTGGTTGCACAATGTATTAAAAGCTGAAGTATTTTCTCATCAAGGAAGTGTTGAGGAATCCATGAAAGAGAAGGTGGGGATTGAGTAGTGTCAGGGTCGAGAGGCAATCATGATGTTACCCACTTTCTTAAAGTAGATAATAAAGTCCTCAGCAGTGACTGAAGGTAGAGGAGAGCGGGAAAAAGACTGTAGAATGTGCAGGTGGAAATGTCAGGGCAGGTTTAGAGTAGAAGAGCATCTTGGCTGATCTGATGTCGGAAGAAAATACTCAGTATATACCATGCTTGTCAGTAGATTTAGCTCTCTCCCATTTTCTATTTGCGACTTCATGCTTGCAACACAGTCATACATCTGTCAAAGCGTTGGATGCAGATGGAGGTGAGAAAGAAGCATTTGGTGCATTGAGAGAGAGAAAAAAAAAAGAAAAAAGAGCAACGAATTGGTTGAATGAGCATTACACATTCTTCCCTAAACTTCTAAAACACTTGCAAATCCCTGCGCTCAAATGATTGCACATTCTCTCGCTTCCCCCACAGTATTACTTTACATAAATTACTCCGGCAATAACTGTAGAGTTCAGCGTGTTCTTGTTTTGCTTTCTACTGCAGCCTTTTTTACTACAATGATTGTTACATTGCAGGAAAATATCAATCGAATACAGCTTGCTTTAGGAGATGGTTTTGTTGTTTTGGTACACACTGAGCTGCTTTCCTAGCAGAAAAATGTGCATAATTTGTCAGGGAATTACATAGTTTTGTGAAACGATACCATTATTATGTTAAATCATTATTTGTAGCTGCAGGGGAAAGTATGTTAACCTTCGGAACTGATCTGATTTATTCCATTAATTTGTAATAAAATAATCTTTTTGTTTTTGCGTTGTGTAAATAAAGTAAATTTAGTGTTCAGATTTGCAGTTCAGAATTATTGGTTGGCTTTACTGGGTTTTTTGACCTGGAACAAAAAAAGAAAAGATACATTTAGTCACAGTTCGCTTAGCGTAGGTCATTTATAAGGCCAAATATGAAGATACAAAATAAACAAGTGACATACTGTATAAACTGTTTTAGGTTCACCTGTCCAACTGCTCATTAACGCTAATTTCTAACTCAATGCATTTAGGCATGTAGACATGGTCAAGACCATCTGCTGCAGTTCAAACCAAGCATCAGACTTTTTAACATGGCTTGGTTGTTGGTGCCAGATGGGCTGGTCTGAGTATTTTAGAAACTGCTGATCTACTAAGTTTTTCACACACAACCATCTCTAGGGTTTACAGAGAATGGTACGAAAAAGAGAATATATCCAGTGAGCGGCAGTTCTGTGGTTGCAAATGTCTTGTTGATGCCAGAGATCAGAGGAGAATGGCCAGACTGGTTCCAGCTGATAGAAAGGCAACAGTAACTCAAATAACCACTCATTACAACCGAGGTATGCAGAAGAGCATCTCTGAATGCACAACACATCCAACCTTGAGATGAGTGGGCTACAGCAGTAGAAGATCGCATGCAGTGCCACTCCTGTTGGCTAAAAACAGCAAATTAAGGCTACAATTCGCACATGCACTCCAAAATTGGATTGGAAAAACATTATCTGGTCTGATACTGTAAGTCTTCATTTCTCTCTCTCTCTCTCCCTCCCCCTGTCTCTCTCTTTCTTAGGTAACTTTAAATTTACATTTAAGCTGGGTACAATTAATATCATATGTTTTTATCATTTCATGTTTTATCATTTTATACAGTTATTCGTAACTAATTCAGTTGTAACCATAGAGAATTATTGTCATTAAATCATCTCATTTTCAAGTATTTGTGAATTACTTTTGATTTAACATCAACACTTAATTGCTCGATATTGTAATACATTACAATCACATGATATCAATGCTCTCCCACATTTTAAGCTATTATTACTGCCATTATTATTATTATTAATAATAATTATTATTATTACTCAAATCATCTCAGGCAGTTTTTTTAACATGACAATGAGTTTACGGTACACAAATGGCCTCCACAGTCACCAGAACTCAATCCAATAAAACACATTTAGGATGCCGACAAATCTGCAGCAACTGCGTGATGCTATCATGTCAATACGGACCAAAATCTCTGAGAAATATTTCCAGTACCTTGTTGAATCTATGCCACGAAGCATTAAGGCAGTTCTGAAAGCAAAAGGTGGTCCAAACCGGTACTAGTAAGATGTACCTAATAAAGTGGTCAGTGAGTGTACATATAAAATAAGAAGAGTACAATTTAATTTCATGCTGACTTTAACATCTGTGAAAACTGGAACTGGAGTTGATGAGATGAAGGAATTTGCTTTTTTCAGTATGTTGATGTACTTCCAACTGAAATGGGATATTGAGCAGGGGCGGGGTCTACATGTGCATCATTTCCTCATAGCAAAATAACAGTAAATAAAAGGGGTGGGGTTAAAAATATTGCAGTGGAATCTGTCAACAAAAAAACAAGACAAATGGTCAGATTTTGAGTGAAGATTATCAAAAAATGTTTTGCAATGGATTAATTTGCACTGATTATGCACTTAAAAAAGAACAATGCATGCTGGTGAGTGTATATAGATTTTAACAGAGCTTACCAGACAACCAAAACCGTGTTGTGTATTGGGCTAGGTGTACATGCAATGCTTTTTGTTGTTGTTGTTGTTGTTTCTAGCAGATAAGAACTTGAAGAATAAGAATAGAATATAAGAACTTGAATGAAGGCCTTGTTAAATTGAGAATTTTCCGCATTTACAGTGAATTTGAAAGACAATATTTGAAACTTGCAATTTGGTTTGATTGATTGGACTTAAGGTTATTTTAGTTCATTCCATTTAGCTTTTGAAAAATAATTAGCTTAGGGATTTCCAAACTGCTTAGAGCACAATGAACATGTACTTATTATCCGTTAACACAAAAACAGCTTTTTTATTTTCATAAGCAAGTCATGCAGAAATCCAAGTCATTCCCAAAACTTGCGTATTTTCCATTCAGCTCTTGGCTGGAATTTTCCTTAGTTCTTATTTTGTTAATATGGAATCTTCTGCTAATCTAGAAGTTTGCACCTTCACTGATTGATAGGAAAATGTAATTGAACAGTAGTTTTGTTTTTCAAAATATTCTGTGACATGATTGAGTATCCCCTGATTGAGAGTATTATCCTCTAAATATGACCAAATAATTGTTTGTATAAGCGGCTTATTATGACCTACAGTTACATTTTAAAATTTAAGCATTCTAAAGTTGGTATAAAACAGTGGTAGTGTTGTGTTGGATATGGTTTCATGAAATTATGTAAGAGCAGCATTACCAATCAAAATGCAGGATATATACAACAAAATGTGGTCAAGCCATTTTTGACAATAACTTTCCCATTTCCAATTAACAAAAGCCCCGGGCTTGCTGCAGACCTCTACCAGTTTATGGATCAATTGGTACCAGGCTGCACAAGAAATCATTCATTATTTCTGTTTTATTTATTATCTGTTGAACGATCTTTTATTTTTTAAACATGACCGTATTCTCTCGGTTACATCTCGGTCACTTGAGCACCAAAATTTAACCCACAAGCTAGCAAAAGGAGTAAGAAACAGGTGTCTTTGTGAAGGGGAAAAGGCCCAGTGAAGGACCCATCAGCTGCCAAGAAATGGGTCCACAGGTGAATCCAGCATGTCTGTGCAAGAAGATCAATTGCTGTAGATCACAAAAGATGGCGGGCGTTCACATATCACATATTTTTTTGCTGGCAAGTTTGTTATTTTCAGTGATGACGTGCGGCTTGGGAACATATTAGGAGTGACGCGCTTGCGCCTTTAAGGCTCACCCAGTTGAAATCATCTTCAGAATGTCACAAGCATAGTCACGTGACAAGAACTGACCAATCAGCTTCATATTTTGTATGGAATATACACATTTCAGTAGACTACTTATCTCAGACAAACACTGCAGTGCTTTTTTAATTTCTCCATAAATAAAACTTGTATCAGAGTTGCAGCAGTGTTACGTCAGCTTGTCGTAACAATGGTTTGACCGGTCCGCTATGATAAAAAGGTTGGGGACTACTGCTTTAGAACGTGCTTTACAGTTCATTCAAAATCTTTAACAACCCATGTTGTGCTACTATAACCAGGGTCAGTGTATGCATATAGATGAACAAGGTGGCTGCCTATAGGGAGGCAATACAGGCATTGGGGTAGGATAGAAAAAGATGATTAACAGATTATTCTAATTATTACTAGATAATCAGTGGCAGTTTGTGCAGCTGGGAGATTCTGAGCGATGTTGAACTAGACATTTTCATTAGAATAAATTTTCACCTGATATGTTTCTGTTTCCAATCTCAGAAATATACGCTGCAGGTAGAGGGAGGTTTATTTAGTAAAAAAAAAAATTTAACTTTTAAAGTTCTATTTCAGAAAGTAGATTAAATGTTGATGTCTAAGTTGTGTAGTTTGAGCACTGTGTTGATAGGCTGGAGTTAAAATAAAAAAAAATGCAAAAATGTACCGAGCAGTAGCATAAAACATGCGAGCAGCATACTGTTCATAATAAGTTATTAACAGTTGGGACACCATTTAAATAAATGCTCATGTGGGTCATATTTCAAATGAAATATTACTTATATTGTTGTATATGTTGAAGGACAAGTTGCACTATTTTCGCATGACGGAAAACTACTCTCACTCAGCAATGAAACATTTTTAAAATAGATTAAATAAAGCACATAGTGTGATTTATTTATTTTTTTTTAGGCTGGGAAATGCAGAGCTATCTTTTACCCATCCAGATGCAAAAATGCAATGGTGAAAACTGAACACACCACCATGGTCACAACCCAAAGCAGTGGACAAAACGGAGCCACTTATTGTAAATTCAGATTGAGCGTTACACTGTACTCCGTATCCCACTGACCATGTTTAAAATAAATTCATAAGCTTTTGTTATTGAAACACTGAACCTCAATGTGTGATGACAACTTGTGCTCGAGATCTGAGAAGAGCTTCATCTGAACCTGTAAAAGAATGTTACAAATTAATTTTTGCTTCTGAACCGTAAAACTCAATTATGTCCAATAATTATGTCAACGTGCCCAACTTGACAAGCATACCTGACAAAAGTCTTGTGGCAGAAAAAAAGTGGAAGAAGGTAGATTTTTCAATCTATGAATCATCTGTTGAACTGCATTCCACTCATCACAAATACTGCAGAAAACCTATTGGAACCCGCATGGACCAAAGATTGTCACAGAAAACAGTCAAGTTTGGTGAAGAAAAAATCATAGTTTGATGTTGCATTTAGTATAGGGGCTTGCGAGAGATCTGCAGAGTGGATGGTAACATCAACAGCCTGAGGTATCAAGACATTTGTGCTGCCAATTAAATAACAAACCACAGGAGAGGGCAAATTATTCAGCAGGATAGTGCTCTTTCTCATACTTCAGCCTCCACATCAAAGTTTCTGAAAGCAAAGAAGGTCAAGGTGCTCCAGGATTGGCCAGCTCAGTCACCAGACATGAACATTATTGAGCATGTCTGGGGTAAGAGTTTGATGGATCAGTGGATTCACTTCTTATTCCTGCTAGTCTGTTTTTATTATTAATCAAACAACATGCGATAATGAAATCATTCACTACTCTGGACTGAATAGCTGTTGTAACTTCAATAAAGTTGCTTGAATAAAAATGTTATGACATTTAACAAAAACAACAGTTGAAACAAATACATAAGTGGTGAGAATATTCATAATAACAGGGCCAAACATTGTGGTTTGTATGGTTGGCCGAATCTGGCCCTATAGTGAAAATGAATTGAGAAACCTTGCCCTAGAGACCATTTCAATGTGGTCATGTCATTGGCCCATGAACATTTCCTGCTTGTTATCAAACTATTCCATAACTGTAACAAGAGGCAATTCAATCATAACTTAACGTTAAAACAGCTATCATAACAATATTTATCAATGTGACCTCTTTGGATTCTCGAAAGCTATAAAAATTAAAAATGTAAAACAGGAAATACGTTAGAGCCATTGTTATTGTTTACATTGTTATTGTTTATTAGTCTATAGTAAATACAGAACTTGCAACCAAACTGTAGTTTAGGAGTGTCAAACTTTAATTCCAACCCTGCTTCAATACACTTACCTGGGGCTTTAAAACAAGTCTGAATGACTCAAATTAGTTTGATCAGGTTTAATTAGGGTTAAAGCTAAACTGTGCAGAGCTGTGGCCATCCAGGAACTGTTTGACATATGCTGTAGTTGATGCGTTTGAGAAACAATCTTTCGTTTGCATGCACGGATTGAAGAGACTTCTACAGTAAAAAAAAATAAATAAACTACAGCTAAATCAAATTGTTATATAAATGATTTATGAAGGTCTCGATATTTGTTTTACTTGCAAAAAAGGTTACTACTTCAGTATTTCAGGTGTCATATTTCAATACCTTGTTTACATGGCCACAGATGTGAACCTGACTGAATGAAATGCATAACTTTAGTCATTCATATATAATCCACAACGACAGCCAGACACCGATTGAGAATTATTTGAGGTGCGTCTATGAAGAAGCATTGTGGCCTTTTGCAAACAGAGCGTAATTTGATTTATATGACTGTCACAGTAGAATATTGGGAATCAAAATGAGCATTTTTATGTTATGTTATGAGTGTTCAGACAGAAATGTTAGCTTTTACTCTCTGCCCTCGATTCATTGCACACATTATATTCTCCCATCTGCACAGAGTGACAAAACACACCCATACAAATAAGATCCAATGGACTGAATCTTGAGCGTTTCCTCTTCCCACCTTCAGGTTGTCAAAAGACAATGTCCCAAATGGCTTTGGAAGTAGTAGACCAAAACTAGTCTAGCAAGAATTAATTTCATCATCCACTTGTTTTAGAACAGTGTCAAGCCACGGGGCATGGTTATGTCTTGCACTTCTAACTGAATTACCATGTGTATGTGGTCTGATGTAACACTAAACTTTACTGGCTTTTGTTTTTCAATTGTGATGCAAATAAAAGTTCACAAGTTCACAATGTTAATGTAATCCTAGCGTGAAATGAGGGTAAACAATTTTGTGCTTGCTGTTCATGGACTCAAGCACAAGACTCTGCTCTGCGTACGCCTGCAAACTACTTCATATTCATAATATCTACATAAAGATACCATTTGGATATTATTCAGCTTCTTTCAAATTAAATCACTGCTATCTACATAAAAATGGAAATAAAGTGGTGGAGATGGAGAAATGGTGGAGGATTTGTTACAAAAGCGAAGCTATCATTTATGTAATATACAAACTTTTTTCATTGATGGCTGGATTAAATGAACATACTTCAGAAAAGAACAACAACTTTACAACTTTACATTTGTTCAAGCCCACTCACCAGCACACTAAGAAATACACAATATTTTCCTAGAAAAGAGTGTTGGTAAAAAAGTGTTGGGTGCATATGGAGAGGAAAAAGTATGTCCTAAATGTGGTTTTGTCAAGCCCACTTAGTTGTGTGAAGCACACTCAGTATTGCACAATGAGTATGTTTACATGGACACAAGTAATCAGTGTAAACAACAATTACTGATTACCTTAATCCGAGTAAAGTCATAGTCAAACTAAAAGAAAATCGAATTAAGATATTTTGAGTTATTCTATTTTAGTCGCATTATTGAAGTGCAGTACAGACATGTTAACACCTTAATCAAACAATTCCCTTTGTGTAGGATTTTCACCGCATTTTGCGACAGGACTGTCTATACACAAATGGCTGTTTGACACTATTCTCTGCATCTACAGAGTAAGTGAAGGACCACAGACACCTGCACCACAAAATGCAGAGTTTTTTTCCCCATACGTTGTGTGGTATCAAATTCCATTAAAACAACACTCTTCCAGCAGTTCCTCACATGCAATATTCCGTTTGTCATGGGGGGCATGCATGAAATGTTCCTGAATAGAAGCGAAAGTGCTAAACTGCAGTTAAAGTCGACAAATTAAAAATAAAACATCCAAAATTACACGAAACTCCGGGGAAAATGTGGATAACGTGGTGAAACAATGACATTAATTGAAACATGTGCTATAACATGTAAAGCGAGATTGTGAAAGGAACAAGGTATTTTAATACTTAGCTATTTTAATGTTTAAATAAAACTAAACAAACCTAATCATACCATTAATTATGTATATTGATGATGATGATGATGATGATGATGATGATGATGGGCTATTTATTTGCCACATATACTTCCATGTATTCACATACACTGATATATAGTGAAATTGAACCCTCCCGACCATACACAAACATTTCAGGGGAAGACAGGTCAACAGGAGGTAGCATTTAGAAAAAGGAAGTAAGATATAATTCAGGAGAGAGAGGCGAAAAAAGCTCCCTCTCACCTTGCTCTTAAATTAGATTGAGATTGTGAACCTACTTCAAAAGAAAAATTGCTTTCTGATGTCAAATCTTTGTTTTCTATCTGTTTAGATATGTTAACATTTTTGATTATGTTAACCTGTTCCTTGTTTAGATTCTTGTTATTTTGGAATATTCAGTTGTGCTACTTTTTATATTGGCTTACACAGTTTTGATGCTATGTTATTGGATTTTTCCAAACATTTCTGTGGACTCAAGGGGTCCATTCTCAAGGGGTCCATACCTCGCTTACATGATCTAATATGATTTGGCTTTTAATCTTGATAACTGATCTCTAGCTAATTTTGTTCTTCAAACAGGTTCGTGAATCAGATTAAAATGTCTGGTTGAACTGATCAGAAATTGCTATGTGTGTTGTATCTCTACTCGAAATCATTATTAGCAATGCAACGACTGGCTGATGGCACAGAGGCATAATGACATCATCTGATTAATATTCAATTAATTATGTGAGCAAAATTACATAAAATTTGTAACGGTTTATTAAATACGATTCACAATAACTTTCCACATTTGTTGTGGGCGGCAGGCTTTCACTTATCAAAAGTATTTAGCAATTTATTTAGCTTTACATTTAGAGCAGATTTTCTTTATTATAGTAGCCTAGGCCTATTCAAGCTTCTTAATCAGCACAAGGAATTGGCTTTTGATATCAGTGAAGGTGTCTGCAACTTTTGCAAAGCATCAAATCACTGTCATTAATTTTACACTGTTATTACTTGTTTAAAAAAATACAGTTGAATATTGTGCATGTTTATTATCATACACAAATTGTACTAAAGCTGGTACTTTAAAATAGTACATGTTTGTATCTAAAAAGTTCATATTAATAAATGTTCTCTTTGAACCCCTTGGGAAGAACCACCCCATGACAGTCTTTGTACTTTTAATTCAAAGTGCAGATTGCATAAGTTTTATTTATATATTTTTTAAACTATATGAATATTTTGCAACTGTTGCTATGACAACAACTCTCAGATAAGTTTTAAAAAAAACAAATGATCCTGGATCATGTCAAATAATTATTAACCAAATGTAGCTAATGGAAAACATCTGTATATCACACTTTATAAAATAACTGCAAATACAAATGAACTGATGGCTATACATCAACTAAATGCTGAATCATTTTAGAATGCTATTTAGTTTAGTTTGTGTATATTGTCAGACATTAATGCTGCAGTAACCCTGCAGATGGCAGATACAAATCAGCAATCCTCCAAAAGGTGGGCTTTTGTATTTTATGAGCTCATGTGCAGTTTGTGGTAAACAAAGAGATAAATCCAGTGGCTTATAATACCATACCGAATCAGCAAAAGTTATTGTATAAGTTGGTCCCAAAATATTCTGTTTAAAATGTATATGGAGAATATTACATTGCTTTTACATTCAAAGTAGGTGCAGTCTTACCAGAGCTCCATATAATACTGTGCATTTATCACATCACTGCAGGTGCAGCTATGAATGCATAAATCTAGGCCTCGGTCGCCAAGGAACAAGCTTCTTAGAACTCCATTTACAATAAAACTTAAAATGAAAGTCTGATGGTTATGGAGTGTTTAGATGATTGTGAGTATACTGGTCAAAATTTTGGAGCAATACAATGTTTTAATGTTACTGAGTTACCTATAGGCTGCAGTGATTTAACAAAAATATGGTGAAAACAATATTAAATTGCAATATTATATAATAGAAATATTCAGTGCAGGGCAAAAATGAATCTCGATTAATCACATCCAAAATAAAAGTTTGCTTTGACATATGTGTGTGTGTGTTGTGTGTATATATCATGCATATATAAAGACACAGCCTAATTTCATGAGGAAACTTAAATATTTTACCTTTTGTCAATTTAGTGGCTAATTCGTACGATTTTAAAACCGAGGCATGGCACCAAACCCTAATCCTAAATCCAACTGTCATTGGATATAAGCAAATCATGTTAAATTGTATGAATGAGATTGTACAAATTCATATGAATTAGCCATTAAATCAAAAAGTTTCGAATTGCCGTTACGTATAAGTGAATTTTTAATCAACTAATTTGGCCGTAGTGTATGTGTGTGAATAAGTGTATAGATGTTTCTCAGTACTGGGTTGCAGCTGGAAGGGCATCCGCTGTGTAAAACATTTGCCGGATAAGTTGGCAGTTCATTGCACTGTGGCGACCCCTGATAAATAAAGGCACTAAGCGAAAGGAAGATGAATGAATGAATGAATGAATTAAATATCTATGTAAAAAATGTTTTGTATAATTTTGTGTTTGTGTATGTGTGTGTACAGTATCACATATACATAATATTTATTACACACACAAATTATGTTAAAACAAACTTTTATTTTGGATGAGATCATCGGTTAATCTTTGTCCATCACTGGAAATGTAATTAGTGTTAAATAAGCATTTCCTATTCGAAGTATTTTGAGTTTAATGTATTCCTGTGATTGTAAAGCTTAATTTTCAGAATTATTGCTCTAGCTTTAAGTGTTGCATGATTCTTGCAAAACATCTCAGGTTAGGCATGTAAAAATGGTTCCTGAAGAGGGAATGAAATGCTGTGTCAAAACTTGAATATCTGTAATATAGCACCATTCTGATGCAGCACAAGTTCCATTGAAAGACAATCATTACAAAATGAGCACTTGGTCTGAACAAGAGTAAAAGAGGGTCACACTTTGTTTTGAAGGTCCGTTTGTTGGATTTAAGTTACATTGCTTCTACATGCCAACTAATTCTCATTAGATTAAAAATAGACTGTTAGATTGGGATTAGGGTTAGGGTTAGTGTAAGTTGACATGCACTTGCAAAGTTTCTTATAGTCAGTTAAATGTCTATTGAAGGAGCAGTATTAGTCAACTAATACTCAAATGGACCATCAAAATAAAGTGTTACCTAAAAGAGTAGTTTTTAAAGCTTATGTTGTGATTAGCATATATTATGAACAGTATAAAAACAAAATATAAACACTTCTGAATTTAGAAAACACTTTTAAATTTATCTCAATCCATATGAAAAAATACTCTGCACTCTCAGAAATAAAGGTACCTTTTCTAAAGGTTCACTTTGGTACCTTAAAGGGCCATGTGGGCTGGATTGATGCTGCGCTGACGCCATGTGACTGTCACATGTGAATATATTATTAAATATTATTAAATATAAAAACATATGATTATAAAATATTTTATTTTCTGTTAAGCCATTTATGCAGAAATGTTAAAAATGTCATTGATGTACCTGCTCTTTCTTGGTATTTTCTATTCAGTATAGCTCATTTATTGTGGTCTTTTTGTTCAATCTCTATGGATTAAAGTGCTTTTTAAAAAATGTTTTTATTATCCAAAATAATCATTGTTTGAGACTTAATCAAAACACCTTGTTTTGGGTTTTACACTAATATATATTGGAAAGTTTTATATCTATTTCAAGAGTTCACACTTAGCTGATGATTGATTATAAGCTTGTTTGGCATGCTGTCCCGGGAGAGAGCCCTGAACTCATGAGATCCTCGAGCCCGGGGCTCCCTCCCGTTGCAAGGCGAGAGGGGAGATCGAGCTCAGGTAGATCTCGAGAACTCCCCCATCATAGTGATTGAAAAGCAGATAGTAGTTCTCTTTAACGAGATTGGTACTAGATAGGGAGCAAGTCTATAGTGTTGGTTAATCAATAACTTAGGTTGCATGTTTTTAATCGGTGGGAGGAAACCGGAGAACCCGGGGGAAACCCACGTGAGCACGGGGAGAACGTGCAAACTCCGCACAGAAATGCCGGCTGGTTGATAAAGCCTAGAACCATTGACATTCTTGCTGTGAGGCAACAGCGCTAAGCGCTGGGCCACTGTGTCACCCATCTAGAAAAGAGGAGGAGTAGGGGTGGGTGGGGGGATTCTTCAAAAGTGAAGATAGCAGTGATATGAAACCCGGGGTATTTATAGTAGCTTAGAGATCATCTGATTGGTGCGTAGTGAATTGGATAACGTGGGTCCAGCCGCTAGCAATCATAAGCACATGATCCTCTCGAAATTAGTTTATAAATAAACTTCACAAATGTAAATAAATGTAAACCCTTTTTTAGCATATTCAAACAAGCACTGAAACAGTATTGACATACAATTCAACATCTAGTAGTCCAAAGACTGATGCTTAAACTCCAAGAATTTGGGCTTATTGTTTTGTTTAATAGGCCTATAAGTGGATATTTATTTGCTTTTTATGTGCTCTCTCGTTTCCCCTTATTTTTTGTGCGTTTGTTATATAGGCTACTTAAATGTAATTCTTAATTCCCTTGTTAAAAATGAACTATAGTTTATAGAGACTATTCTGTTTTATGTGTACTGTAAATCTTTTGTTGTTATTGCAATAAATAAACAAATAAATAAATGATCACGCCATGTGATCGGTCGTCATGACAGCAGCAACTTCGAGCCCTGAAGTGTCCGGCTTTACAGCTCCGTTTTTAACTCCGCCCCCACCTGCGCTCAGCTAATCTCGTTGATCACCGGCTGCAGCTGTGCTTCATGTCGAACGCACCTAGTGAATGTTTGCATAGACAACAGTAATCAAATCATTTGCCAAATTAATAATTTGTCTACTTTAACTAAAGTTTGGCACTTTCATTCAGGAACATTTCATGTATGGCCCCCATGACAAACGAGATATTGGATGCAAGGAACTGCTGGAAGAGTGTAGTTTTAATGGAATGTTTGATACCGCATGCTGTATGGGAGAAAAAAAACTCTGCATTTCTGGGTAACTTAGGTACAGAGAATAGCATCAGAAAGCCGTGTGTATAGACTATCCTGTCACAAAATGTGGCGAAAATCCTACACAACGGTAATAGTATGATTATGGTATTTACATGTTTACAGCGGATCATTCAGCCCATAATATTGTAGTGATATTAACATACTGTAAACTTAGTAACTAAATCATTTTGACTAAGGTATGTCTTTAAAAACTGAGAGTACTGCTGACGATACTAACTTTGCCATCTGAGTAAGCATAAACAAAGAACACTGATCCCATACTTACCAAATCCGTAGAGACAGGACAATCATCGCAAATTGGAACAGCGTCTTTTTTTCAAGAAGATGAGTGTCAAATCCAGATTTCACCATTTCCAGATGCGAAAAGCTCTCGGGTAAAAAATGGTTCTTACCAACATATTTTTGACACATGTTAGCAGACCACTGTAATCCACACGTGAGTCCAGCTGCTCTCTCATAGCGGCGAAATGGAAACTAAACCTTTATTGCAGCACATTCATAAAAACAACACCGACGACCCATGTTTCCAAACAATTCTTCTTCTTCTACTTGTTTTATTTACAGTTGACAACACAACGTGGCGTCTCTCTGCCGTCTGAACATTGTAACAGGTAAAAACTTCTTCGAAGCTATCATGCATATTAAAAAAAAGTTGCACTTCATACACAATAGAGCACACTTATTGGTTCAAACCCAGTCTAACTCTTGAATTAATGATGAAAACTCAAAGACGTCACATTGTACCGGCCGGTACAGACAGACAGTCTAAACGCTGGAATTTACACAAGGATCTAATTGCCGTGACATAGCTTCAAACATTGTTTTCAAACTGGAAGAATGTTGTATTACACAGTTGCTGTGGTAATACAACAACTATAGCAATATAAACAAATGACCCAATACTGCATTTTTCTACAACTATGGTAGATTACTGTTGCAAGCCACCTGATGCAAGATCAACATCACCATGGAGACACCGTAATCAGCACAATCACAGCTGTCAGTCATTAGCACCTGAAAAGAATCACAAAGATGCTTTAGAAGAGAAAGAAGAATGTGAGGAAATACTCAACTCACTTGGAAGAACACCACGACTACACCTGGGATCCTTGCACTGCTGCACCAGCCACTGCATCTGCACATTCACAGTACTTTTTATTTGTTTCTACTAAATAAACACCTTTCATGGACTTGTTTTTTGGAAAATTATCATCTTGTGTTTGTTGTATTACTCACCTTGCCACAATTACACTGCAATACACCACAGTTTACAATAGTGATGGGAAGTTTGGATCTTTTCCACGAACCTGATTATTCGGGCAGTATTAATGAAACAGTTAAAAAAAAAAAAAACAGATCACTGGTTCTTAGTAAAATAAATTTACTGGTTAATAATAACTTTAATTAATAATAAATTCACTGGTTCATAATAAAATGTTCAGTGTGGTGTATTTTTTACATTACATTTTTTATAAAGGGATGGTTTAGAGATTGTCATTTCAAATTTAACGTAACCTTTTATTTGTTTGTTAAGCTACAAAAAAAACTGACTGAAATTAAATGTTTCATTTTAAATGCTGTAATTTAGTTTAAAATGTACTGCACATACTGTCACCCGACAGATAGAGGACAATGCAGGAACTTTAAGCTAATCAAGGCAAAGGCAGATTCTGCTTGAGTTCAATGTATTCAGCAATATTTTTATTGCAATATTTATCATTAAAAAGTTATACTGCATTAGTTAATATGATTCAAAATGATGTTTTTCTATTTATTTTGTAATTTTATTGAATAAATTAGGAAATTACCCATGGCAGCTTTAATGTAAAATAGTTTGATATATTTATCTTCAATGATATTTGATTTTTGGCCCTTCATACAAAAAAAATTTGGGCACCCCTGCTCTAGATGATGGATAGTAAGGCACAAAGTGTCTTCTTTCCAAAGATACATGAACTGTAAATGTTGACCAAATTATTCAGCAAATGTTACGGCAAATGTTATTCAGCAAATGTCATTTTTGAATAATTGCCTCTTACGGTGAGGGAAAGAAAGACACAGATATCGTTTCAGAAAACTTTTTGCAGAAATCACATTCAATCTTCATCAAATTTGAAATATAAACTCATGAGACACTTGGCTTTCAAGGCATATTTTTTCTAGGTTATTACATTAATGTTTTCTTGTGATTTTATATAGAAAATCAAATATTATACACAGTACAATTTTTATTTCTTTTTTACAGCTGTACTGTAAAAGATCTGGGTGTTATATTAGACAGCAACTTAACTTTTGAAAGTCATATCTCCCATGCCACAAAAACTGCTTTCTTTCATCTGAGAAATATCGCTAAGTTACGAAGTATGCTATCAATATCAGATGCAGAAATGCTAGTTCATGCTTTTATGACTTCTAGGCTGGATTACTGTAATGCTCTGTTTGCTGGCTGCCCAGCATCCTCTATTAATAAACTTCAGTTAGTGCAAAATGCACCTGCCAGAGTTCTTTCCAGGTCTAGAAAATATGACCATATCACCCCAATTTTATCCTCAAATAGCTGCCTGTTAAGTTTCGTATTGAATATAAAATATTGCTTCTTACCTATAAAGCTTTAAATAATCTAGCTCCTGTTTATCTAATCAACCTCCTGTCTCGCTACAATCCAACCCATTCTTTAAGATCTCAAAACTCAGGGCTTCTGGTAGTACCTAGAATAGCAAAGTCGACTAAAGGAGGTTGATCCTCCTCATTTATTGCTCCTAAACTCTGGAATAGCCTTCCTGATTATGTCTGAGGCTCAGACACACACTCTCTAAGTTCAGAACTAGATTAAATATCTTTATAGTAAACCATCTATCTTTTTAGTAAAGCATAAACACAATGCACAGCATAACGGAATGATGCATGAGTGTGCTCCACGCAGGTGAGCGGGCTTGACAACCACCTGTAGGACACACTCCTCCTGTCTTAATGCACCAGACATTTTGTTAAGATACACTTATATGCTTTACATGTTTGTTTCTATGTTTGTTTACATGACTACTATTTTCATTTCTAGCACTTCTTTTTTGCATATCGCATAAACCCACTATGAACAGCAGCTACACTAATTATTTTGTTTATTCTCTATTTCCACCTGGGGATACTCATTCCGAAGCCCCCAGAGATTATGCAGTGCCACTGATGCGATCCAAGACCTGTGAAGAAATGATGACAAGGTATCCATAATCCTGGACCAGGCCGTATCCTGAGCTGATGCTGTGGTGGTCATGGAGGATTGGAGTGCATAAGACTGATTTCTAATAGACCCCAGTGACAGACAAATCCCCGCATTGATCCTGTGGGCTAGCCTGATCACCCACCGGTGACCTACTCACACCTGCAGCTCTCCATGATGGACATCCAGTGTTCTCCAGCCTCCGATGCCTAGACTGCAGCTCCACACAGGAAGTTTGGTCAGAAGAAAAAATGGTGGTGCCTAACAGAGCCTGTTTTTTACTTCACTTAGTTGGTGAAGTTTGTTCCTCACCACTGGCTTGCTTGGTGTGGGACTTGTGGAGCTGCGCATCGATAGATTTGATTTTCAGTGTTTGAACATTAAGCAATGAAATTTAAAGCACACTGAATTTAACTAAACTGAACTTTAACTCAGAAATCTGGATTTTACTAGAACTTCTATGTTAAGCGGCTTTGACATAATCTACATTGTAAAAGAGCTATATAAATAAACTTGAATGAACTGATTTCTCATTACTTCACAATGTATAACTCTTTATATTTTTTAGCGTAACTTTCTAGGACCATAGTAACACTCAAAGTGGCTTCTTTTCAACTATACCTTAATAATTTTTGTAGCTCACTGGAGTCAAGAACTCTTACTATTTAAATTTATGTTAAAGCTACTATGTAGTGATGTCATCTATGATGCCAATCCTCCCATGTTAAGACTTAACAAATCAAAAATATATAGTCAGCAATCATATTTTCAACCAGTTAAAACATCACCATGATTCAAAATAATTTTTTTTGTTTTACCTCAAATGAAGCTCGATTCACTTACTATTTAAATTCCATTACATAGACAGCACTGTGCTGCTGTGTCAGTCATGGCAGGCTGCCATGTACTGTTTGTGCTATCAGTTGTTTCACAAATCATTTATTCATTCATTTACTTTTAGGCTTAGTCCCTTTTATTAATCAGGGGTTGCCACAGGGGAATGAACCGCCAACTTATCCAGAATATATATTATGCAGCGGATGACTTTCCAGCTGCAACCCAACCAGAGATGGCAAAAGTACACATATCCTTTATTTAAGTAAAAGTACAAATCCTCAAGTTTAAAACAACTCTGGTAGAGGTAGAAGCACTGACTACACTTTTGTACTTAAGTAAAGGTAAAGAAGTACTGCCTCAAAAATTTACAAAAGTAAAAAAGTAAAAAGTATTTGTTTCAACCACAGTCCAAATACATGCGGTATAGGCGAATAATAATTCAACTACATTTGCAGTATAGTTTATGTGTGTGTGAATGTGAATTGGTGTTTCCAAGTACTGGGATGCAGCTGGAAGGGTATCCGCTGAGTAAAACAAATGCTGAAATAATTGGCGGTTCATTCTGCTGTGGCGACCCCTGATATATCAGGGACGAAGCTGAAGGATAGCAAGTGAGCACCTATAGGCAGGTAATCATCCTGAAGCAAACTCAGTGTTCAACATGTAGTTTTGCCGCTGTTAGATCAAAAACAACAGCTGCCATTCATGTCGATACATTTTGTCTATCTTTATAAATAATGTCTTACATTTTACACTGAATTCTGTCCAAAATATATAGATTTTTTCTTTTGCTAAAATAAATACTCATCAGATATGACTGCAAACTATTTTTTGCAATAGGCTAAAGCTGCTTATTCTCTTCAAAGAGCAGCTCTCATACATAACTCGCTATTTCAGTGGGGTTTTTTCAGTTATTGTGGTTATTTTCTTTAATGAATAAACATTAATTCGGTTACAGTTTTTCTCAGTCACTTTGGTCCATTTCTCAGATCAGAATTGAAATTCTCAAAACCCCTGTTCAATCTTCAGATCATCATTGTGTCACTTGTGCACATCAGAAAAGCAGTTTCTCTTTATGAACAAGTTGCAAATGCTTTTGTTCATCCATGCAAATGATTATGTGCAATTCCCTAATGTTTCCTATGTTATCAGTTGCTGATGTCATGTTGATCAAAATGTATTATTTTTTATCTCTGTTGAATAGACTCACCCCCACAACATTTAATCTTTCAAATGCCCGAAGAAGTCATCTTAATATTTAGTCATAATGCATTTTTTACATTTCTCCCAGATGAATCTTGACTTTTTCTAATGAAGGTCTAAAAGGAGGTTGTCCTATGTTCACATTTTTACTTTAGTTTTTTCTTTGTGCTCTCTTTTCCTTTCTGTAGCAGAATGACATGATCTGGCAACTAATTACAGTATAAACAGCAAAAATATTGCCATAATTTACATCAGAACAGCCCTCCAGAGTACAATTATTGACAACATGACTACTAAGTAATTTGAGTCTTATTCATATACAATGACACAAGGACATATCATTCTGACGCCACTGACATGTTCATTGACACAAGAATTAAGTTTTGAGAGATGAACTGAAGGATTTTGAGCAGGAGACTGGCTTTTGCAGGTAATCAATGGTGTTTTGCTATTTATACGTGTTGTTTTGAGAAATGCACTTAGGCCTAGTGTTTTACAAATTTCAGTTCTGATCTGAGAAATGTAATACTTTTATTCTATGCTAAAAGCAACATACACAGGTAAGACAGGTAACATACACATTAACTGCCCAGTGTAATTACCTTTGTTGCTGTAAAATATTTGTTAAGAACTATTAATTGAAGACAACAGTATAGGCCTGTGTAAAATCATATAGCTAATAAAATTTGAAAAACAGCCTAAATTCTGTATGAGGAAATATGAACTCATCAGAAATAAGGGAAATAAACTGCAATGCATACATTTTTTATAAAGTATTTGATTGTTTTAGCACTAAATGTACTAATCTTTGCAAAAAGCACTATTTTTGCGGTATTAGATTGAAAGACCAGAGAAAGCCCGTGCAGTATGATCGGAAGTGGACAAAAGGCTTAAGCATTTAAACAGCATGTTTTTGACTGGAATGTGTCTCGTTTATCTGTGATCCTATCGAGCAAAAGTCGTCTTATTACCGTGTAAACAGGGCAGCATCAGTCATGTTAAATTCGCCGACTGCAATCCTAATCTTTCTCATAGTAATATTCATGAACTAGGCCATGTACGGTGCGCGCATTAGCCTTGAAGAAGCAGCACGCAAGCGCGCAATGAGGAAAGATAGACTGACTGCATCAACTTGTGGCACCAGTGTGCGTACCCTGATAGAAACCTATGTTTAGAATTCTAAAATGCATGGTGCTGTGTGGCGCGGTGCGTTGCATCCGGTGTGTGACCCCCTATATACACTCATTCACACACATACACTACGGCCAATTTGGGGGAAACTGGAGCACCAGGAGGAAACCCA
>CAIGQZ010001336.1:34946815-34972884 GCA_903798205.1 Danio tinwini
TGTGTGTGTGTGTGTGTGTGTGTGTTGTGTGTGTGTGTGTGTGTGTGTGTGCAAAAAGAGCAGGTAGAGCAGTGTTGCCAGAATGGGCAGTTTCCAGCTCAATTGGACTGTTTTTAACATGATTGTGTGGGTATAAACACTTATCGTGTTTTTCGCGACTGTCACAACCGTATTTTCCAGATGAGTGGGCGTTTTTTTTTTTTCATTTTGGCAGATTTTGGATAGTTTTTGTCCTGGAATCAGTCAGCTACATCTGGAAACACTGAGGTAGAGTGTGACGGGCTAGGAGACTACTGTCGATCTCCTCCCCAGTTCTTGGAGTTTTTGCTTTCAAGTCCATTGTCTGTATTTACATTCACCCACTGCCGAAATCCACGCCTTACACTAATATGAAGCGTGTATGCACTCTGACTACTTCTTTATTGTTGATAAGCTGTGCTGGGCATTTTACCCTGTCTCGCGCTGAAGGCTGTCAGTGTCGAACAATTGCAACAGGCTGTCATCAGTCCAATCAGCGCAGATTAGCTTCGCGCTAAGGAGGGGTTTGGGAACAAATGAATCACTGAAAGATTTATATGGGAGTCGCTGGGAAAAATTGGTAAAAATAAATGCATATTATAAGACCATGAACATGTTTTTTGACCTTGTATGCGTATTACACTGTTGTTGGAGACCTTTACAACTAAAATATGACCCTATTTAATGTATAATAGGGGCTCTTTAACAGTAAAAGAGATGTGATTAAGAATATTGTGGCTGAAGCTGTTAAACGTCAACCACCTCTCCAAATAAGGAAGCTTTGGTCAGACTTTGATTAAAGATTACCAAAACTATATTTTTTTTTGCAGTGGATTGCCATTTCAGAATAAGCCTGGGTTGCAAATAGAACCTTAAATTTGGCATGAAACAGAAGTTAAGACTGTTCTTTTCCCTCAGCAGGCACACAACATCATATAACGTTAATATTAGGTTAGATTTAGGTCATGACATCAGGTGACCAAAATTCAATGTCTAGCCAGCATCTAAGAATGTTCTTATGACGTCCAATAATGACATCAAATTACGTCGATATTTGTTTGACTTTAGGTTGTGCTGGAAAGTGACCAAAATCCAACATCTGATAGATATCATAGTGGTAACATTTACACAACGTCACGGTGTAACATGATTAGACTTTGATATGTGGTTAATTTTAGGTTGGACGTTGGACATTGTCGTCGGCCTGACATTGGGTTCTGACGTCAACCCAATTTTCATTTCCAAACAAATTCCAACATTCCCACGACGTTGGGGTACAACATCAATATGACATCATGTTGATGTCCTGTGCCTGCAGGGTTAACTTGCACTAATTAATTATTCACAAAAAAACGTATGTAAATTCCCCTTTCATGTGCTTGCTATGAAATTGGCTTTTTTTGCATAGTGTGTGTGTAAGTGAGAGAGAGAGAGAGAGAGAGAGAGACTTTCTACATCTGTATTTTAATTCTGTCAGTTCTTTTGTGGTTATTTAATTAAGCTGATAACCTTCATGTGCTTTATATTAACATGACAGATCGTGATGAGGGGTGATGAAAACAGATTTGGTGGTCTTTGAGGTGCCTTAGTGGGTGGCTGGAGAATAGGACTCTCCTGTTTAACCGAGAAGCAGAGCTGGCTGCATTGACAGCCACTAGGAAGCTCTTTTTAATTGGATCGCACCAAGCCTCTTAAGGATGCTCCATGACTGAAGCACTATGCCAACCTACTTTCCTGAAAGCAAAATAAGCAGACCGCGGCCCTTTGATTCGCTCATTCTTTGAACGGTACTGAAATTCATCCCACCACTTCAGATCTTTTAGGACAGCATTTCCCAAATGGTGTTGTTTTATGTACCCTCACTGTCCCAGTAAGAACCTCTTCACTGTTATACTAAATAAGGAATGTGCTTCTTTTAATACCTACAGTATACTGTAAAACATCTAATATCATATTTAGTTTTATTGAAAAGCTTGTCTTAACAACTCACTTTTAATCAAATACTCAATACTAATTGATACTAGAGATTAAAATGTTAAGAAATGACAGTATATTGTACTTTATTGAATATGATGAGGATCTGGTGTTTTATTATTATGTTTAAATTATTATGTAAAAATTTCTCATACCATTCTGTTCCTCATTACCAGTAGAAATAACCAGCCTTTCAGCAAAGCCTGATAATTCTGTGCCTTTTTGACACAGGCTATACCCAACAGTGGCCAGTTTTACTGTACTTAGGATATTTCTCAAGGAGCAATAGTTGAGTGGAAATCAGGTGACGACATAGTGCAGAATGAGCGAGGAGCGGGAGATAGTAAAGCTGAAGTGGAGCGAAAATGCTTTGAGTGTGGACTTAAAATTTTTCCCAGTCCACAGTTACATACTCTCTGTAATATTAACCATCTGGAATCATGTACACTCACCAGCCCCTTTATTAAGTACACCGTACTAGTACTGAGTTGGACCCCATTTTGCCTTCAGAACTGCCTAAATCCTTCATGACAGATTTAACAAGGTACTGGAAATATACCTTAGAGGTTTTGGTCCATATTGATATCCATGATGCGAATCTCCCATTTCACCACATCCCAAAGGTGCTCTATTGGGTTGAGTCCTGGTGACTGTGGAGGCCATTTGAGTACAGTGAACTTATTGTCATGTTTAAGAAACCAGTCTGAGATGATTCATACTTTATAACATGGCACGTTATCCTGCTGGAAGTAGCCATCAGAAGATGGGTACACTGTGGTCATAAAGGATAATGACAAGCCATAGTCAGCAACAAGGCTTTGGCATTGACATAATGCTCAACTAGTACTAATGGGTCCAAAGTGTGCCAAGAAAATATCCCCAACATCATTACACCACCACCACCAGCCTGAACCGTTGATATAAGGCAGGATGGATCCATACGTCCATGTTGTTAACACCAAATTCTGACCCTACCATACGAATGTCACAGCAGAAAACGATACTCATCAGACCAGGCAACGCTTTTCCAATCTTCCATTGTCCAATTTTGGTGAGCCTGTTCGAATTGTAGCCTCAGTTTCCTGTTCTTAGCTGACAGGAGTAGCACCTGGTGTGGTCTTCTGCTGCTGTAGCCCATCAGCTTAAAGGTTAGATGTGTTGTGCATTCAGAGATGCACTTCTGCATACCTTGGTTGTAATGGTTATTTGTGTTACTGTTGCCTTTCGATCAGCTCAAACTAGTCTAGCCATTCTCCTCTGACCTCTGGCATCAACAAGGCATTTGCGCCCAAAGAACTGCCGCTCACTGGATATTTCTTTTTCGGACCATTCTCTGTGAACCCTAGAGTTGGTTGTGCGTGAAAATTCCAGTAGATCAGCAGTTTCTGAAATACTCAGACCAGTCCATCTGGCACCAACAACTATGCTATGTTCAAAGTCACTTAAATCACCTTTCTTCCCCATTCTGATGCTCGGTTTGATGTCTTTATACCTAAATGCCTTGAATTCATGCCATGTGATTGGCTAATAAGAAATTTGCAGTAACGAGCAGTTGGACAGGTGTACCTAATAAAGTGGCCGGTAAGTGTATCTCCCTCAAACTAGAATGAATTTGGTCACCTCTCATAAATCTTTGGTGACCCCTAGTGCAGATTGGGAACCAACCACTCCTTTAAAGAACTACATTTTTTTAGAGAGTAGCTTTGAATATTTGAAAAGACTTTCAGTTAGTAGAGTATCATTTAGCAGACGCCCCTGCGCATCAGGTGTGAGCGCTTTGAAAAGAAGTGAAAACATCTAAAAGAAAAGGTCATGTGGATCTTCACGTGGGTCATTGGCACTTAAAGCAGAACTTCTCTCATTTCCATATTCATGCTTTTCAACCTACTGATGTCTGTACCTCAGCCACAGAAAGCAGACTCAGTGCGGATGCAAATAAGTTACAGACAACACCCACTCCCATCCACTCACTCTATTTCCTCGGTTCCTGGAAAAACCTGGCGAGCGCAAAGGCAGTGTGTGTCAGCCGAGTGTTTGTGTGGGGGTGTGGACAGGCGAGCCCGGAGCCGTCAGCATCATCCTAGAGCTCCTGTAAGACAGCCATGCAAAACAACAACAAGAGATCAGCAGCTAATCCTCTTCCTTACGTCGCTCAGCGCGCCTCCCGCCCAGTCGCATATTCAGATCAGCTCTCCCACCTTTCCTCAGCTTGTCCTCGGGGAGTGCGGCTGATAGGCCTGTCTTTATTTAGCTTCTTTACCCAGTGATGGCTCAGATCTGCCGACTCTGAGGTGAGCTCTCGGCACACAAGTTCTCCCATGAGAACGAGGGCGTCTGACAAGCTTCACTCAGTCGTTTATGTAATGCTAGTTTGGCTTGAGCTGATGGCGGCGCTTATGCAACACCACCGATTCTTTTATTTAACTGACCCTCCATGAACCTGCATGAGTTGTATTGTTTGAGGGTACGTGGGGATTTCCTGAAAATGTAATTACATGCATAGAGTTGTTATTAATGTCAGCAGGGGACTTTATGGGAGGCTAACGCACTCTCGGTTTCATGAGCTTATTTTGTTATTGGCCGTATAAATTCAGAGCAGGTGATACTTTTGGTCAGCACATTGTAAGAAAGATGATGTATGTGAGGCTAATTGATTAAAAATACACTGTAAATGCTATTCACATGTGTGATTATTTAAATGCTTGTTTATGATGAGCTTTTTTTGCGGGGGTGACAAATATGTAGAGTGCTTAGATAATGTTAGTGGTGTTTTTTTTTTTATAAAAAAGGGGTGCTTGTCAAACTAGAGCTTAGAACAGGTCCAAAAAATTAAACCCGACCCTATCTGAGCCCGTGCACCTTGTGTCCAAGCCATAGACTGTAAAAGATGGATGTTAGAGATGCACAGATCAGCTGAAATGTTACCCGAATCCGCTCCTTCCTACTGATTATCCACCCGCCCGCACATGTTATTTTATCTGATGTATATCCGCACCCGACCCGCACCCCATCGAAACTTTAATAATTCTAATTCTTTGTTTTATGCGGGATGATAGGTCACAGTGGATCGTTCATTCTTAACGGCAGATTCAGCTTTTACAGGACAAAAAAACAAAATAGCATCTACTGTGCCTGGATTCGGGCGATTACGCCTCGCCTCCAAAACATAGCCAGCTGCAGTCGTGTAAATAAGGGATCTTGTTTCTCCCAGAACAATAGCAGATTTTTCTCTGATGACTCCTCTAACCAAAAGTTTGCACAGTACTCTTGCACTTCATCCATTATTTTGGGCATCTTATATTCACATTCTGCGAAGTCCACTCTCTGCTTTTTTGCTGGTCAACTGCTATGTCTCGCTACATCCACCTACGACCCACCCGCAATTAATCATAATGTATTTTTTTATTACCCAACAGACCCGCGGATTATCCGCAGCGCCCATGGATATAACCGGCATCCGTGCATCACTAATGAACGTAGTATCCGTGACGTCACCCATAGGTTTCTGAAGAGAGCAAATGAAGCTACAAGTAAACATGGCTAGCCATCGCCATTTTGTTCGCGCATCAATGCATTGACCGGGGATTACCAAAAAAGGGCAAAGAGGCGGATCGTGAGCGGAGCTACAGATGCCTGCTAGAATTTTGCTTAGACAGGCTTTTTTTTGGGAGAAATTCTTAATACTTCAGTACCTGTGACTGGCAGAGTTGGCAAAAGTACACAAATCCTTTACTCAAGTACAGATACTTATGTTTAAAACGACTCTGATATAAGTTGAAGTACTGATTATGCTTTTATACTCAAGTAAAAGTAAAGATACTGCTACATGTTTTAGTTTCACTAGGTAGGTAAATATCTGCTTTCCCCCACAGTCCAAAGACATGCAGTATGGGTGAATAGATAAACAAAATTGGTCGTAGTAAATAAGTGCATGTGTGAATGAGAGAGTGTATGGGTGTTTCCCAGTACTGGGTTGTGGCTGGAAGGGCATCCACTGCGTAAAACACATGGTGAAAGATTTCAGAATTGGACATTTGGACATGTGCTTGTGTGTTTGACAGTTGAGGTGCAAAAGAAACAGATTGCACACAGTCTGAGGGAACTAAGATGTGCTAGTATTACACGACTCACTCTAGTTTTTTGTTCCAAGTCATCCTTTAATTCATGAAGCAAATTAAAAAAAAGCATGCGCAGATTAGGCAAACAATATGTTTGAATGATGTGTTCCTTTTGCATTCCAAATAAATATGTGCGTTTAAAAAAATTCACTGTGATGTATCCTCCTCAGTAGCAAAACTGCAGCCATTTCAAGTGCTACATTTAAGATATACTTCCTTTAGCCATTAATTAATGGCACAAATAACTGTAATCTGAGGTTTGCAAACATTAGAAAGTCCTGTTGCGTACTTTGTTTCAATACTCCCCCCCATAAAATTTGTGTCTGACCAGGAAACATGTTCCTACAAATCCATGTTCAGTAAGGTCAGCCAAAATTCAGTGCTATTCTTGTCTGCATGCATTAAGTAAATGCAGATAGTATTAAATATGTTAAACTTTAATTAAAACTCTATAGCTAAACATTTACTCTAGTGTATGAACTTTATCATTTTATATTGTCATTTATCATTAGATTCTGAAAGCCCCACCACCTCCACTATGTAATTAAAGCTATGACAGCTGAGTGCGTGTGTCCAACATTTCACACTTCTTTCTTTTTCATTTAAATAAGTGCATCACACAAAATGCACTTTTTATTTTGGCCTTTTTTTTTTTTTTTGGTGTGAACACACTACCTGCAATATTAGACTTAAAACAGCATCATATATTATTATATATACAGGTATATGAGATTTGGGAATCAAGGTCATGAAGTCTCTGAAATCCCACATAAATCATCACAAAGTTAGTTTAAGTGAAAAATGTTTCGTATAGAGAGAGTTAACTTTACTTCATCAGACTTCATAGCATTAAAACAGTTCATGTGGATGATTTAATTATAACGTAACAATTTCTTGTTGATGTCTGTTGATTGATTGATACAAATTTTTTATGCACAGTCTCTAAAAACTTCATTCATTTATTCATTCATTCTCCTTTGCATGAGTCTCGGGGATCGCCACAGCAGAATGAAAAAACAGCTTATCTAGCATACGTTTTACACAGCGGATGCCCTTCCTGCTGCAACCCAGTATTGGAAAACATCCATACACACTCATTTACACTCATACACTACAGCCAATTTAGTTCATCCATTTCACAATTCCAATGTCTTTAGACTGTGAGGGAAACCAGAGCACCCAGAGGAAACCCACACGAACACGAGAAGAGCATGCAAAGTCCACATAGAAACGCCAACTGGGCCAGCCGGGGGTTGAACCAGCAACCTTCTTGCTGTGAGGCGACAGTGCTAAGCACTGAGCCACCGTGTCACCTCACTAAAAACTTAATAGTATTACATTTCCTGATGTCATATAATAATGATATATTAATTCAATAAAAACCCTTAAAACCCTATTTACTAATTGCTGGATTATCAGTTCATACATAAAAATGCATTGTAGAGACACCATTAAGTTAGATTTAGTTTGTGATATCATAAAACAATGATAAATTAATTTGATAGATAGATAAAAAAGCAGTATTATATGCCCTAATAATTGTACTCCTGCTCTTCACAAGTTTTTATGACACAATCAGTCAATGCATGCACAAGGACTGCTGGGAATAGTGTAGCTCAGATGCCATTTTTAAATTTGTGTACATACTCATTCCCAATACCGCCCACCGCAATGAAATAGAATCTCATAATCTGTGTTATTATGCCAGCAATGCCCAAACAGGAGAGCCAGTAACTCAACACGGGTGGGACACGGATGACAAATCTCCTGCTGTGGGGGCTTGACAACCACAGCCCATAAATCAGAGAAAGGGTCACCTTGACTCTCACTGTCCCATCACACCCTTTGTAGAAAGTCACAGTCATGGTTACTTAAATGGTTAACATGACATTACAGTGTAAAGTATATCTACGTTTTTACATACGCCCTATGAAGATTTGTTTGAATTATGGGAGTAGCGTCCATTAATATGTACAACAATCAGCGAAATGTTTGAAAAACTGGCAATAATGAGGTGGTATTAAGTCAAGTCACCTTTATTTCTCTAGCGCTTTATGTAATGAAGATTGCTTCAAGCCCGATTTACATGAATAAAAAGGAAAATGATTAAATGCATAACAATATTCCGGGTTCTCAAAATCTGGCAGCCTGAAGTCACAGGGATATTGTTTTTCTAGTCGGGTTAAAAAAATCTATCTAGATCTAGATGTATAATAGATTAAGATATCCCGCCAGGCACTGGTTAGATAGACTTTGGTAGCCTGACTGAAAAAAAACAATGGGCCAGGAACTTGAACTTGGAGATAGGAGAGTGGTAGAATGTAGTTCTAGTTACATTGCAAAAAGCTAGATGACTTAACTTTTTTTTTTATTTATTCAGTAAACCTGTTGCTTTTAAAGAGTTTAGTTGTCTTTACTTAAAAAGTGAGTAAACTTGTTGCCTTCAAATTATTAGTGTCCCTATTATGGATTATAAAGGGTCATAGTTTGGTTTTGGGAGTTCCCAACAACAGACTGAGGCCTTCTTTACACTAATACATTTTAGTTTTAAAGCAGCATTAGCATTTCACCTAGCATTTCTGAAAAGATCTGTCCACACTACACTGCTGAAAACACACATCACGTGAACACACACACTCTCATGCATTGCAGACTATGCGGATGTCTGAGTTCCAGGCAGTCAGTGAGTGCTTTGAGCACACCTCCCCAGGTGAGAGCAGCTCACGTCAGACAGTTCATCAAGGATCTTAGGCTGAATCTCATCTAACCATAGTTGTTAAACGTGATATTTAATTCATCCTGTCTATCTAATGACTCGTTTGTCTTTTGAAACTTGTTTTTAGGTAACATGTTTTGGCTGAGCGCAAAGATAAGTTAATATATTAATTTATGCACCATGTACACTGATTCTGCATTTTGACTTATTGCTTACCTACTTTTATAATGGCCATTATTGATCATTAAATCTGATATTCAGTAAAAGAGAAATGTTTCGTATTTTTCAATGAAAATGTAAGGAGGCAGTTATGTTAGGCTCCGTTTTGTTATAAATATGCATACTGTCACAGCCTTTGCAGATCGCTAACAACCTACAAATCTGCTGATACATGGACTACAAGTTCCAGTCACACACCTGCTCCAAGTCTCCATTGATTACACAGCAACTGAAGCTCCTCATGGACTGATCACTGGACTATTTATACAGCACACAAACACACAGAAGTTGCTGAGTTTTGTGAACATCATGATGTGATTTCCTTGCCTTGTTTTTGATCCTGTGCCTTGTTTTGTTTATTTACGTTGTCTGCTGCCTGCCTTATCGCCTCTCGCCTGATATTTGACCATGAATCTGGATTTGCCTGTATGCGTCTGTGTTGACCGTTGCTTGCCTGACCATTCTCAATAAACCTGCATTTGGATCCGCACTCCCTTGTCAGCATCCCACTTCACATACAGTGAAGATGGCAATCATATAAATATGTAGCTACACGATGCCTCAACATTTTTTGTCTGTTATGTTGTTAATATCAAAATGAAAATAGGCTTCTTTAAATTAAAATAGCTTTCTTATATCTTGTTTTCATTTTATTGTAAAGATAGTGAAACAAGGGGGATGTGAATGAGGTTATAAAGTAAGCTACACTTTTCCTTTTACAGATTTACCCGACGTGTCCTTGGGAGTTTGTTTTTCATATCAAACTTGCAAAGTCTGAACTTAAAGGTGCAGTATGTAAGTTTGACACCCAGTGGTTGAAATAGGTATTGCACTCCTGGATTAAAATAAACGCAAGCGCGGGACGCCACATTGAGTACAGTAAAAGGAGTGATCTAAACTGTGTTCTAAATAAAAGCAAGGACACGCGATAGGGGGAATATTTTCCATATTAAAGGGAGTTTTTGTTCTAACCAACACCTCGAATTGATATATTAGAAACGGCTTCTATTTCTCACAGCTGAACATGTGAAACCTATGACAGTGATCACCTCAGGTAAACCTTGTGTGCTTTATTCAGTGCTAAATGCTAACAATGTGAGTTTGAATGCTTTTTACATGACATGTTTTGCCTTATACTGAAAGCAGCAGCAGATAGTTAAACTCAGATCTTGAAAATACAATAAACCGTTGAAAATTGAACTTTAGAGGTAAATACATGAGTGATTCAGCATCTACATTTAATGATATTAAAGAGGGTTAACATGTATTAAATAGATTCTAAACTCTACCGTTTTGTGAGTGAGTGAGTGAGTGAGTGAGTGCATATTCTGTGCTTCTGAATGTCTGTATTTAAACTTCTGTCGTGTTTGGTCTGGTGCAAACAGCCAAATAGCTCATCACTGCGTATCTCGTCACAAAGCGTGTTGTTAGGACACACGGTTACAATGTAACCTGCTCACGTTCGTAATATTTATATCATGGACAGAAAGTTGCAGTCAACGTCATTTTCGCTCAAGAAAATGTCTAAACTCTGAAGTAAAGCTGCACGGGTCGCTCACATATCATATGAGAAGCACTTCTCACAAAACAAATGCTTTACACACATAAATACTTCTGTATAAATGTTTATTACTAACTTTTCTATGAACATGAGTTGATTATAACTGCAGATCAATGACACTGCGAAATAGCCTACTGTAAGGTCTGCAATTATATAAAAATAAATAAATAAATAAAACCACTTACAGAAAAACTACACACAGAATACATCTAGTCCTTATTTAGGTTCAAAACAGCAGGAAAAAGAGCCCAGTCAGTGCAGACCTCTCATGATTAAATGTGTCTGTAATCTTCAGCAGCACGTGTAGCCTCTTGTTAGAAAGGGCACAGGGTAAAATCTGCTCTTTTTTGGCTTTGTGGCTGTTCATCAAGACGACGGCAATGTTCATTTGAGCCCAGATCGAACAGGGCTCGTTATTATATGTTATTATATGTATATATAGTCTCTCGGCTGTGTATGAAAACATGGCGGCTCCTTTGTTTTCATTCTGGCTTGTTGCGTGAGCTCGTGACGTATCTCTGTAAACCAATAGCGTTCAGCTGCGTGTCTAGCTCCGCCTTTGGGACCTTTTGGTACCCTTTCTCGTGTTTGGTACCCTTTCGAAAGGGTGCCAAAAAAGTGGTACGGTTCGGTTCGGGACGCCTTTTGACAGTGGAATCGGCCATAAAAGCGTACCGACCTGTACCGTACCAGTCAGTGGAAATGAGCCATTAATATTGAGAAAAAGCCCCAGTCAGATTCATCAGTTCAGATCAGTTTTCCCACATCCACTCTGACACGGAGAAGCAGCATTTTATAATGAAAACAGCCTCTTCAGCTTTTCCAAAACGCTCTATTTTCAGGGCTCGAAAACTCCGGTGTAGTGTGGATGGAAGACATAACTGCAGCTAAAGTTATGCGATTTAAAACTAAAACGTATAAGAGTAACTGGGGCCTGATATGCATGCAAGTTCAAAAAACACTTTCATTGTCTTATAATATGCATTTATTCATCCATTCATTTTCTTTTCAGCTTAGTCCCTTTATTAATATGGAGTCTCCACAGCGGAATGAACCACCAACTTATCCAGCACATGTTTTATGCAGCGGATGCCCTTCCAGCTGCAACCCAACACTGGAAAACACCCATACATTCTCATTCACACACATACTGTACACTGCGGTCAATTTAGCACCTGAAGGAAACCCACGCGAACACAGGGAGAACATGCAAACTCCACACAAAAACGCCAACTGACCTAGCCGAGGCTCGAACCAGCGACCTTCTTGCTGTGAGGCGACAGCTCTACCTCCTGCGTTGCCCAATATGCATTTATTTTTGCCTAATTATCCCATATGATTTGTCCTTCTATTCATTTTTCCAAACCTCTCCTCTGCATGCTAATCTGCAGTGACAATCAAATGACCCAGTCTGTTGTGATTGGTTTACTGCATGCACAAACTGAACGCCCATCGCTGCTTATCAAGAAAGCAACAAGCATCCATAGACCAGATTATATTCATGATCCCACTGCAGTTTGTATACCAGCATATTTCTTTTGTTCATCATTATAACTCTAAGTAATAACAATAACATTCAGTACGTTCAGTATTATTAGAGCCAGCGGGAAATGTTGAAGGTGCATTCTGGTCAGTGAGGCTCAAACCATTGAAATGAGAGCAGTGCAGTGTTTTCCACATCTGGTGTGAAAGCACAGCTGATGGTGGGCTGTAATGACAGATGCCACAGGAGCACACTTAGAAGCGCATTGAAATTGGCAAAGTAAGTGGCATGCATCATGTTTTCCACATGGTTTTGACACTATACTTAAATGGCCTCATAGCCAGTCAACCAGAGATATACAAGCTGCATGGAGTGAACACATCACATACAACTAAATACATATTTTAAATGCAACATTGAACAAAAAGACTAAACTTGCAGTGACAATTACAGGTTGTGATTCAGAGGAAGAAGAAGCTGGTCCAAAGAAACTGGGTACTGACAAATTCCCTGTCAAGCTCTAACAAAGTCTTTGGTTCTTCCTTTAGTAAAAATGGCTGGTGAATTCTACGTTGTAAGGTAGGTTGCTGTAGCAGTCATCAAAAAAATGACTGGAACACAGCACATGGTTGTCTTTTATGTGGATTTTTTTATTATTATTAATTTTAACCATTTATTAAATGCATCTTTAAGCAGTAAAATAATATTTACCCTCATCAGAACATCTTCAGGTCATAATTCAATCTCATTCTTCACAATCTGCTACAATTATTTTCCTATGTCTGTGGTACAACAAGTGGGATCAGTACAATCACGTAGAGCTGATGTATTACATACTAAACACAAGATTTTAGTTTAAAATAAAACAATTTAGTTAAAACAAAGTTACAACAGGTTTACTTTTTTAGTAAAGCCAGCTTGTCACTTTTAAGACAATGGGTTTACTCACTTTAGTAAAAGTAAAAAAAAAACTGAACTAATAGACTAGTTTTAAGTATGAATTTTAAGTAAAGAAACTAATACATTTGTACATTGTATTATATTCAGTTCAGTTTAATAAAAATGTTCAGCTCCACTGATGCCAGCCAAGTAAGCCAAGTAAGGTGACAGTGGCAAGGAACCAAAATTCAACCAATTGACAGAAATGGAGAACAAAAGTTGGAAGAAACCAGGCTCAGTCAGGGGACCAGTTTTCCACTGGCCAAATGGAAAAGAAACAAAATACAATATGTTACACGCAACATAGGCTCATTCTGAAAGTGTAGCCCCATGTACATTTCTGTAGATTGCAAATCATGTAGCCAGAGCTACATTTTGTCTTTAAAACAAATGCTACTGGGCGGTATTCACGCTTACTTGCTGACTGCTTAGCTCCATATGGTGGCATTCCCACTGTTACCACTTTGTCCAGTTAGCTTGCCATGTACATCGGCTGACTTGAGACGCAGGAAAGAGCTGACCAAGAAGATAGAATTTTAGTCCGGCAAAGTACTGTGCCAGAAAATGAGTAAGACAAAAAACAGAAGCCAAAAAATAAAATAAACAAGTAAATACCAGGGTGAGAATGTGGTCAAATCTGAAAACGTGGTGAAAATCAGGTGAGGGCTTTTCTTTTTCTTGATTGCTTTTTAAAACTGCCACTTGGGTTTAGGAAAGTGAGTGGGTGGGTCAATTGGTGCTTTTAAAAAACACTATTGGTTGGGTTTAGAGAAGGAGGAGGGTGATTCAGTCAATCAGTCAGTTATTCCTTCAGTCAGTCAGTCAGTCAGTCAGTCGACAGTGGCCTCACTGGATTTACGTAAGAACAGCAAGCGCAAATGGCACTCGCGAGAGAAATTTGAGATCTCAAAATGCGTACACCAGGGCTGTCAAACTCGGTTCCAAAAGGGCCACAGCCCTACACAGTTTAGTTCCAATCCTGCTTCAATACACTTGCTTGTAGGTTTCAAACAAGCCTGAAGGACTCAATTAGTACGATCAGGTGTGTTTAATTAGAGTTGGAATTAAACTATGCAGGGCTGTGGCCCTCCAGGAACTGAGTTTGACACTCCTGGCGTACACAGTGGCCTCTGGTGCATTCGCTACAACAAAAACTGCAAAAATCATCTCTCTCTGGGCTGGGACGTATTTGGTGCTCTTCAGAAATGTATATAGTGAAGTGTATTAAGTTTACATTGTTTGCATTGTACAACAATAGGCCATTAGACTTCAAATTTGTCATGTTCACACTGCTTCAACAATTGCCACACACAATAATTAACAACTTTTTAAATGAAACATCATCTAAAGAGACATTTTACGTGAAGCCTATCTGCTTCCTTGTCAGATTACGAGTATGTTATTGTTTGTAGCTGTTTGTTGAAAAATAATGTCACACTGCTCAGATGTCCCACGATCCAGAAGTAACACACTCATGCAACAAACTCCAACATGCTTACTTAACAGAACTGACCTTTGACTGTATACTGTACACCCCCGGCCACTTAATTAGGTACACCTTAGTGGTACCAGGTTGGACCCCCTTTTTACCTTCCGAACTGCCATGGCATATATTCAACAAGGTGCTGGAAATATTCCTCAGAGATTTTGGTCCATATTGACATGATATCATCATACAGTTGCTTGGGATGTCCCAAAGGTGCTCTATTGGATTGAGTTCTGGAGACCGTGGAGGCCATTTGAGTACAGTAAATTCATTGTCATGTTTAAGTAACCAGTCTAAGATAATTCACGCTTTATGACATGGCACATTATCTTGCTGGAAGTAGCCATCAGAAGATGAGTACACTGTGTTCATAAAGGGATGGACACTGTCAGCAACAATGCTTAGGTAGGCTGTGTCATTGACTCGATGCTTAATTGGTACTAATGTGCCCAAAGAGTGCCAAGAAAAGCCCACACCATTACACCACCACCAGCAGCCTGAACTGTTGATACCAGGCAGGATGGATTCATGCTTTCGTGGACACCAAATTCTGACCCTACCATCCGAATGTTGCAGCAGAAATCAAAACTCATCAGACCAGGCAACATTTTTCCAAATCTTCTATTGTCCAATTTTGCTGAGCCTGTGCGAATTACAGCCTCAGTTTCCTGTTCTTATCTGACAGGAGTAGCACCTGATGTGGTCTTCTGCTGCTGTAGCCCATCTGCCTCAAGGTTGCACGTGTTGTGCATTCACCACTGGCATTAACAAGGCATTTGTGCCTACATAACTGCTGCTCACTGGATATTTTCACTTTTTCAGACCATTTTCTGTAAATGGTTGTGTGTGGAAAATCCCAGTAGATTAGCTGTTTCTGAAATACTCTGAGATATCCGTCTGGCATCAACAACCATACCATGTTCAGTCACTTAAATCACCTTTCTTCCCCATTATGATGCTCGGTTTGAACTGCAGCAGATCATCTTAACCATGTCTACATGCCTAAATGCATTGAGTTGCTGCCATGTGATTGACTGATTAGAAAGTTGTGTTGAGCAGTTGGACAGGTGTACCTAATAAAGTGGCCAGTGTTATAATATTATAATGTTTACAACTCTTTTTTTTAATGAATGCTACAGTACTGTAGTATTAAACTGATTAACTGTAGAAAATACTATAGTATAATTTCATTTTTTACTACTGTAAAGTTTGGAGTATTAATGTATTAGTGTATTGTAGCATAATACAATAATTTTGGTAATCTGTTTATATTACTATAGCTGCTGTAGAATGAGGTACAATTACCACAACAGATTAATTCAAGTACTTTACTATAAATTACTAGTATTTTTCATTTGGGAGTTCAGTGGCCTTGAGAACAATGAGTGTCTATCAAGGTAAAGGTACAGGTTAAATTAGATCATGGTTGTTAAGACTAGCTAAAAGAGATCTACAGTATGTACATTGTAAAACCCAACAGTCAACTTTATCAAATTAAATGAGTGTAGTTCAAAATTGACTGAAAGTTAATTCTACTCATTTGAAAAGAGTTTTGAACTCAGTGTTGAAGGTAATTAGTTAATTAAATACCTTATTACTTCAACTTAAATGGAGTAAGTTCACAGTACTCATATAGATTTTTTGTTTTTTACTCAAATGGTTTTGTAGCAATCGGTTTCCTCGGTTTGAGTTGCCTTAACTTACTGGGTTTTACACTACTCAGTTGGTTTGAGTTCTCTACATTTATTGTATTTTACTGTGCTCAAATTGCATTTACTCAAATTGATTAAGTTCACAGTACTCATTAGAATTGTTTGTTTTTTAACTTAAATGGTTTGTTGCAATCGGTTTCCTCAAATGGTTTGAGTTACCTTAACTTTTTGGATTTTACAGTGTACAGATAAAATTAGATCATGACAGGTTGTTAAGACTAGCTAAAAAGTATCTACACTATGTAGAGACATTCTCTTTAAAGTTCATCCATCAAATATTAAAAAGACAGCTTATTAGAATTTTAACAAATTCCTTTCAGTCCATGGCCATGACCACAAATAACCCCAAAAACTCAAAACGAGTCTTTCTGCAGCAATTTTACGCATGTATATTGAATATTACTGTACTGTAGGGAGTACAAAAGAGCTTTAGCCACAGACATGCTCGCGATACTAATGTCTCTTTAAAATACTAGATGTAATGTAATTATCATAGCAGCTAAATTCAAATATACCTCTCACTCTATTTTCACTATATTATTTGTTGTGCAAACTTATTATTTGAAGTGTTCATTCAGGGTTTTTTTAACAGAAGTACCCTACACTCTAAATAAAATTATTTGAAACACAGTATTCAGAATTGGAAAAGGGTAAAAAGGCTAAGCATTTCTTATTCCATAGTTCAATGAGAATCCAGTGTTTTGAGGTAAAAAAATATGCATTTTACAATGTTTTTGTTCCTTTCCACAACAAAATACTAGCATTGAAACAAATAATGGCTTAGGTTTTGAGAAACACAAGTCACAAGAGGCATTTTAGGCTAATCTTTTTTTAAAAATCCTATCCAAATTCTAGAGGAATTGATTATCGCTGTTTTTGGAGTGAAAGTGACTTTATGTAGACTAACATCTTACCTAATAAATTCTACAATGAAAACGACAAGGGGATGAAAACAAGGTGTCATAAGAAAAATGTGCCACCAATTTTCCTACGTAGGATACAAGGGATTTTAAAAACTTAGGGTAACAGGGGGAAAACAGGTCATTATTGCTGGTTCCTAAGCAACCAGAAGCATGCTGGGATCTCAAACAATAGCCAGGCTCCATCCTCTGTTGGCATGTCAAAACATTTATCAGGAACAAATGGTGTAAAAGAGAAGAATTTCAGAAACAGTTGACTTCAGCTGTGATTTCGTATGCAAGGTTGACGCGACAAATTACGTAGACACCACAATTAAAGGTATTTGCGTAACTCCGCGTTAATCAAACATTCATTAATAACTGGGTCGTTGTTGGCTGAGAAATTTAGGCAGCCTTGAGATTTGTTCCAGGGTTCATTAATTCTTCCGTAAACACTACATGAGGAGAGTCGGATCTAAAAACTTCACATTTATCATGGCAAACATTATTTGGTTTCATGGGTTAATGTGTGACACATTGAAGAATTGCCTATTTAGGTGGTCACATGTAATCACTATCCACTCATTCATTTATCATAATTAAGCAGGATTCTGTGGGACTGCATGCATAATTTTGGTCATTGGTCTGGAATTTAAAACATTCTTGTTTTGGCACACCACACACTTTAATAAAGATATAAGTGTCCGGAAAGGGAGAAGTTGTGAACTTTGAATCAGCCGTATTTATATTATACACGCACACTTACATTCTATACTATTATTATAAATTTATACAAATTTAAATTGCATACACTACCACTGACAAATGTGCAAACATCCCCCTATATACATGTGGACGGGATACTGTTCTCCTTAATTAAATAAGTCAAGCATCCTCAGTCATCTATAATCAAAGGGTTCTTTATTTGTGACCGCGTTTAAATAGAAAAAACAAGAAATGCAAAATATTCTGTGGACAATAATAAAACAATCACAATATTTACAATCAGGGGCCGACTGGCCATAGGGAGCACTGGGACATTTCCCGGTGGCCTGACAGTCAATCTGGCCTGCCACCGTGATTCTGGCCTGCCGCGCTATGTCTCTAATAAGGACTCATAAATACTAATACAACTAAATAAATCTAAATAAACAATGATAGTGGCTTATTATGTACCCCTGCATAAAAACAAAAGTATAAACTACTCTAAGCACACATGACCATAAACCAAATATACATCAATGTCAAATTAATTTTCACTTTCACATGTGTAACATCACTATCATTATTCTAATATTTAAGAGTAAATGGTTAAAAAACTGAAATTAGCACTGGTCATAGGAAGAAATAACACATCGTTCATTAACGTTTCTTTGAATGAGCATAAAGTATCGCTCAAGACATAGAAATCAATAAAACTCACTCTGTTGAATGTTGAACCGCACACTAAATGATCCACAGAGCCCAGTGTTGCCAACTATTTTCAATAGAAAGGCGCTAAGCTCTGTTCGAAAGGTCACTAAATGTCTCTCGATTGCGTTGTACGACAATTTGCATATTACTGACGTCGTCACTTCAAACCGATTTTGTTGTTTTTACCAGTATGCATGTAAATGTAACAAAATTTATTGCTGTTTGAATATAGATATATAATGAATTCGCAGTAATCTCTCAGATGTGATAAACTCAGACAAGTTCTGAAACTGTCACTAAAATATTTGTAATTGTGCACAAGAAAAGAATAAACGGTCAAATTAAACCGTTAAATTTAAAACAAAGGAGAAGAAGATCGGTTTGATTGTACAAGGGAAATACCTCACACTCTCGGTGATAAATCATTTGCCGTCGATATGCAGAGGGCTGATCTGCTCTCAGGCTGCAGGTGGGAGAGACTGCTGTATGAGCACTGGGCCGCCTGTCAGTGCTCTAAGGCAGGGGAGGGGTCGACGGCATCACCCGCAGCTCGTTGAGAAGAGTAGGAGCAGTACAGAATGGACACATGAGAGTCTATTAAAATCTCCAGTAACACCAACAAAAGTTGCTAGATTTGTCGCTAGTCACTTTTTTAAAAAGTTGTAGCTGGGGGGGTGTCTGAAAAGTCGCTAAGTTGGCAACACTGACAGAGCCTTTGAACAAATGAACAACATCAATAACCTCTAATGCTCAATCTTCGTTGCTAGAGATTACACGTCTCACCACTTGAATATTTCTTTCTTGCAGGCTCAAAAGACTTAGCAAAAGATTAGTGTGGCTAAACTCTTAGGAGGGCACTTGTAGTAGTAGTAGTAGTAGTCATTGTAGTAGTAACAATTGTATTTGTAGTTGGGATTGTTGAAGTAGTAGTTGTAGTAGTTTCTGTAGTAGTAGATGTCGTTGGTGTAGTGGTACCAGAAGTAGTAAAGGTGTTGGTGTAGTAGTAGTAGTAGTCTGTGTAGTAGTATCAGAGGTAGTAGATGTTGTTGATGTAGATGTTGTAGTACTAGTGATTACTGTAGTAGTAGTAGTAGTAGTAGGAACCCTTGTTGTAGTAGTATCAGTTGTAGTAGATGTTGTAGTAGTATCAGTTGTAGTAGATGTTGTAGTAGTATCAGTTGTAGTAGACGTTGTAGTAGTATCAGTAGTTGTAGACGTAGTAGTAATAGTTGTTGTGGCTGTAGTAGCAGCTGCAATAGTAGTTGTAATATTTGTAACTTTCTGTAGTAGCAGTTGGTGTAGTACTTGTGATTTATTGTTATTGTTATTGTCAGTTATTACTGTTGTCCTTTCTCTTTACTGTCGTCATTACTATCATACATTACTAGCATTGTCACTCTCTACCACTGACTAGTTTATTTCTATTTGTTTATTTATATCTATGACACTTGCTTCATTCATTGACTGTTATTGACCCTTATGTATGTACTCTGACCTGTCCACCATGTTACCTTTACATGCACACGCACACGCACACACACACACACACACACGCACGCACACACGCACCTGCCAGAACCTGACTGTATTGTTGTTTTTGTTTTTCATTGTTGTTTTTAATGTTTTATTTTCTATGATCTCAATTTGTGTACCTTTTTGCATATTCTAATTAAAAAATAAAAAATAAAAGATATATGAGCTGACAACGGGTCAGTTGGTGCTTTTGAAAACACTATTGGATGGGTTTAGGGAAGGATGATCAGTTGATCGGTCAGTCAGTCAGTCAGTTAACAGTGGCCTCTGGTGGATTTACGTGAGAACAGCAGGTACGAATGGCACTCGCGAGAGAATTTTGAGATCTCAAAAAGCTTACACACTGCTGGTGGTGTGGAGAGACCCCTCCCCCTCATGATTGTAAAGAGTTTTGGGTGTACGGCCATACACAATAAATGCACTATATAAATACACATTACATTACATTTAATCAACACCACTGTAAAAATATCCATAAATGAAGTTCCACAAACTAATTTTGAAAGGAGCATGTGATATGATTGACTGTAGCTGGTTCTTATTGGTAATCATTAGCTAGCCAATTGGATCATTGCAAATCTAACATAAATATCCTGCCTAAAGCTGCAGTCACACTAGAGTTTGAGTTTGCAAAATTCTGTCGCACAGCGCTGCAAAAAGGGGCGGGATTAAACAAGATGATTAGGCATTATAAAAGCGCGCGATTGCTCCATGTTTTAAATTTCTGTTCAGAGAGGTCATGTTTTGATCCTGGATGGGTCTCACGCAGTCAAGAAATGCGATTTCGCAGGTCAGAGTTCACCAAGTTTGAACTCTGCACCTCAGCGAAATGCGAAACCTGACGCATGACCCTGCGTTTCCGGTCTGACACATTCGTGTGCGTATGAATGGAAGTCTATGGGGAGAAAAGTCCAGTGTGACCGCAGCTTAACTTTACACCTTATCTTCGTTTGGGAAGAACCCCCTATCCACCCCTTCTCCCTCCTTCTCATTTCTAGGATTGGGCGGCACGGCAGCTCAGTGGCTAGCACTGCTGCCTCACAACAAGAAGGAAGTCCTAACTGGGCCAGTCGGCATTTCTGTGTGGAGTTTACCTGTTCACCCCTTGTTCGCATATGTTTCCCCCCTGGTACTCTGGATTTTTCCCACAGTCTAAAGAAACAATTAAATTCTGAGACACAATTAAATTCAATAATAGTAACAGTCACAAGTACATTAATACTGAGCTTCTCTAAGTGAGTATGCACCAATGTGGTTGGCGGCCTATTCCTATAGAGCTGTCTTTATTAATCAAGAAACAGGAAAAACAAAGCTCTCAAGAACTACTTGATCTCGTATCCCTTTAAATGCTCATTGACCAGGCGGGAGCCTTGGGCTCATCTATCTCCGAGCTCAGGGTTCTCTCCTAGGACAGCATGCCAAACCTGCTAATATCGTCAAGCATTATCTAAGTGTAAACTCTTGAAATGAACATTTTTAAGTATTTTTTCATTTATGTATGTTTTTGAATTGTTGTGTTCCCCAACAACTTTTGGTAATCAAGAGTTTTGTTTTTTTAAAGTGACTTTTATTACATTTTTGATAGTATGAAGTGATATATTGCCTGAGTTGGTGTTGTAAGTTTACCGTACATAAACCTGGTAATTAAAGCCAGTGTTTTTTTTTTCTGTTCTTTTACAGACTTAATTATCTCTCTAAATATATATTTGTTATACAATATATTGTTTCAAAGTACTAAAATGTCCATTAAATCACATCAAAAGTCAACAGAGCTGAGATAAAGGTCACATAATGCAATTCATAACGATGAATAAATTGAAAAAATGCTAAATACGGAACCTGTTAATTAACAATCATTCTTTTTACAGTGAATGAGCAGGTGCTATTTTCATGGATTTTAAGCCTAAAATAACCGGCCAGTTTGACACAAACTGCTTAAGCAATGAATCATGTTGGCTAAACAAATGAAATCACTTTTTAATTGGGCTGCTTAAAATAACATTGTTTAATAAAGCCGCAAACAAAGAAGTGCTAATCTAAAAAAGATGCTTGCTTAATTGCATTCGTTTCGACATACTTCATTAAATCAAGTGCATTTAAACCACTTGAAAATGCAATTCATGTTTGATCCTAAGGTCATTTTTTTATATTATCCACAGTAATGGCATCTTTAAGTCTGCCATTGTGATAATTACCGGCGGCAACGCCTCCATTAACATTTGTGTTCTGGAGAAATGGAAGAAATCGAAGTCTGTAAAGGCATCGACCGGTTGATTTTGGAAATGGACCATCTGCGGGCCTGTGATAAGTCTCCCATGTGTGGCGGGACCAGGCTTCTGTTCTCTTCTTTCTGTCTTGCAGATTGCAGATCAATGCAGTCACACTGGAGACCCCCTGACTTCACCCACAAAGAGATTTGGTTACCCGTTTACTTGTCTGGGAAACAAGACCCCCAGCGCACCACCAAGACTCCTTTTCTTCTCTTGTCAGAGGGCCTCCATTCCATTTCCCAGCCTTTTGTTCTACATTTTTTCCTCGCATATTTGGTCTGGAGGCCTGCAATGTTACAATAGTCCCTAAACAGTTTGGCAGGGAGGAGAAAAAGCAAGCAGAAAGAGAAATAAGACATTTGCCTCTCAAATGGAGAGCGAGATGGGGTGTTAAGATTTTTCTATCAAGGATTCTTTGTTCCTCCAGCAACCATGGTTACACGGAAAGGTCAGAACTACGCGGCCACCGCTTTGACTGCAGAGAAGAACACACATTGTTTCACATATACTGTTTGCTCGAGACGGTTGTGAAGGCCGGTGTGGGTGTGAGAGAAACTTCACACTTTGCTATTTACAACAACCGATCATTGCACGTGATTGGAACCTAAGCACGTGGTTTTTGCCACTTATGCTTTTATGTGTTCCATTATCGTATGTTATTTTGTTAGATAAGCTCCAGATTTGGGTTCAGAACTGACTGATGTTTATGCACAAATTTAATATTGTAAAGCTTCCTATTAAAAATATGAATTTAAAAGGTAGATTTTTGAGGGGTGTACTTATATATGCTGAGCACTGTATATTGTTTACTCAGAGTGTTTACATGGTCATAATACAGCAAGTACAACAGCAAGCGTTTAGTTTGGGCTAGTTTTTGCAGCTGGACATTGCTTTACAATGCTCTTGATGGGTGAACATTAGCCAGTGGGGGAGTGTCTTTTGTCTCTCCAGGTGTGAAATATTTATGACCATTGTCACACCCACGCATACAGCTGAGATGACCCAAAACATACTTTACAAAATGTAAATCATTGTAATGTTTTCTTTGAACGAGAGAACATAATAATTATCACATAATTGTGAAGTAAATATTGTAGCCTACAAGACTGATTACTTAAAAGTCTAGTTTAGGCACATTCAGTGTGTTTTTTTTACCTTATTTCAGCTACATTTTCTTTCTAAAAAATGCAAGCATGTACATCAATATTTCTCATATATTATTGTAGCACAGTTTGTGCTTAATACAAAAAAAATACTTGTTGACCAATACTATGTAATAAGTAGCTCAAATAAGCACAAATGTCAGGGCATGTCAAAACATCTTAGGGGTCCCAAAATCACCTCAGAGCCCTGAGGGTTAAGTAAACAGGGAAATAATGTAAGTTATAGATATAATATTAGTATAATAAAACTATATATTAGTAAATAAACAGTGTTTTGCAATCCATGTATTTTTTTTCTTTTGGGGAACTTTGGTCATTCTTTCAATAACTTGTTGAAAAGATTTGAAAAAGTGACTTTTGTTGACATTTTAGTTTATAGTTTGAAGTGATATTGCCTTTATTTGTTGTAAATTACAGTACAAAGACCTGGTATTAAATTGCCAGTACATTTTCTGTTATTTTACAGTCTTATTTCTATATAATTTACTTCACATCCAACAACTTTTAGCCTTAAAAAGTTAAAAACAGTGACTTTTATTAACATTTTTTATTATTAAAAGTGTTATATATAGTGATATATAAAGGGTTGGTGTTGTATATTTAGATACAAAAAAACTGCCAGTACTTTTTCTGTTATTTTACAGACTTATTTCTTTATTTATCATTTTTTTATTCATTATATTATTCCAAACTATTAAGAAGTCAATAAAAGTCACTTTGTTAAAATGTACAGTTGAATTTAACAACAAAATTGGACAGTCATAGCTACGGCCATAGTATGGTACATTTACCTAGTGTAAACGTGCGCACATGAGAGCCCTACCCGAGTCTGCTTGAAAGAGGTGGTCTGGGGTACGGTTCACGCCAACTCTGGTCCAGTTCACTTCTGGTATGAATGCAATCGTACCAAAAAAACAAAAGTGAACCACCAACTGTACAACAAACCATCGTTTTTCATAACGTTCATTCACGTGTGTGAGCGTACTGTACTTTGGTGACAAGTGGGACTGAGCCAGGACAAGCACAATGATAATGTCCGCTTGTCGCCACGAAAACGTTTATAATATTTTTGCAGCAGATGGATGCAAGTCGCTTTCTGTATGTCTAAAAGCAAAAGATTCCGTAATAGCAGAATGACTGCGATGTGCGAAGTGCGGACGTCTTTCCATTTTGGCACTTTGCTTTTGTGTCCGTCACCTAGCAAAAGCCGTGAACACAACAGCAGCTCGATGACGCAAGCATACCGGGGTTCAGAAGGTAAAAAGACAGTGTGAACACAAACCAGCTGAGAAGGTAGTAAGGTGGACAATCGAGCTTGGGTACGATCAAGGCAATGGAACCAAGTGTGAAAGCACCCGTCAACAGAACAGAGACCAAAAGCCCTATAATGCAATTCATTTCTGTAAATTAACGGAAAACACCTGTGAAACACAAAATATGGGGAAAATTGTAATGTTGGTAGCATATTTTACAAAAAAAATTGGCAAATAACACATAGAATTAAACATTCCCATCAGTGTGTAAAGCGCTTTGAGTGGCAAGAAAAACGCTATATAAATGTAAGGAATTATTATTATTATTATTATTATTATTATTAAGCATTGATTAGTTAAGGGCAGTTTCACAAACTAATTTCAAAAGGAGCACGTGATATGATTGAGCACGTCTGGCTTCTCATCTGTAATCAGTAATAATCTAATCAAAACGATCCAAGCTTACTATATACGGATAATTTTTTCCTTACTGCTCTATCTTCGTTTTGGAAGAATGCTTCCCGCTACAAACGCTCTAGCTCCAAAAAGCTCCTACAGCATTGCACCATTTAGCCATCAAGATGGAAGAACCAAGCTCCAAAAGACAATTACAACTTCAGTCAGAGCACCTCTCTCCCTGCGACTTCAGCTGCAGCTCAGCACTATCCAGCCCCACCAGGATGACAAGCGAGCCTGAGGTCCAGCAAAGACATCGGCCGGCCCACCAGCTTTCCACTATCTAACCATAACGCGGTCAATATAATCTCCTTTTCTAATCACTTCAAACACCTCACCCAACGCATCTGCCGTGCTTTCAATCCAGATCTTCAGCAAGATCACCGTCCACAACTCCACCTAAACTCTCAAGTGCAGGCGAAAGCATTGCAATGAAGCTGAACTCCTACTGCTTTCCTAGCAGTCCACTAGCGGTAACGTACATATTATGCTCAAGGGGAAGCCTTGCAAAAAACTACGACTCCCCAACAAGATTAAACATTTATAAATCTTTTGAAAGAAGAGACTACATTGATTCAACCAAGAACTCACCTCTCAAACCTCCCGATCGTCCACCGATGCATAACATTCTTACAGCTGAAGCATTTGATTGCAAGTATCCAGGCAATCTAATCCGTAAAACATTAGTCCACAGTGTATTTACACATTGATAAATATCCATGGTATGCTCTGTTATCATCCAAACTAGCGCTGGAGCGTATAAGCTCCATAACAATCTCATAAACACTAGAGAGATACTGGTTTACAAAATGGCCGCCAACCTCTTGAACCTTTGATTGACATTCCATTGAGCCAA
>CAIGQZ010001336.1:34979817-34990546 GCA_903798205.1 Danio tinwini
TCACTCCCCGCTCTATCTCCTTACGGAGTGTTCCTCGAGCACCTAACCCGCCCGTCACCCTCTATCAGGAGTCTTCACCGTCCAAATCCTCTTGTCCCAAACTCCTGCTAGAGTCGGCCATCTTAGCCCTGTCCCCCGGGCTCCGACCCCCGCAGGGGTCATCTCATCGCCCCCCTTACGTTTATAGATATGTATTTATATAGACTTACGTTTATAGATATATATTTCTATAGAGCGCTGTCACTCCCCGCTCTATCTCCAACACGAGTGTTCCTCGAGCATCGACTCCCGCAGGAGTCCTCGCCAAAACTCGCCACTCACCCTCCAGCAGGAATCTTCACTGCCCAAATCCCACCTCACGATTCTTGCTGGAGAAGGCACAAACAAGGAATGCTACCCTATCTCCCGCAGGAGTTAAACCCTAATTCGACTCTCATAAGTCTTTTATTTGCCCCCTCCAGACCTTAGATTACCCCATTTTTTTAATTTATTTATATATATATATATATATATATATATATATATATATATATATATATTAGGGCTGTCAATATTAGCGCGTTAACGCTCGTGATTAATTTGAAATATTTAACGCGTAAAAAAAAATTAACGCATTTATCGCAGTTGCAGTTTTTTTTTTATTTCCTGTTGTGGTCGACGTGTGTTCAGGGCCGGGCACGCCCATAGAGGCGACCTCCTCACTTTCATCCGCGACACCCACCCCCTCCCTCCCGGTGCTAACTTTTAACCGCAAACCGCTAAGTTTCTATTTCACTTTTGGGTTGAGGGCGGCGTGATCACGGTTTGCCTACAGCGCCAGTTCAGCTTGCTCCGGTCCTGCGTGTGTTTAATGTGCAAAGAAATATGGATAAAGGAGAATATAGAACCATGTAAATGTGCTCAGTGAAAGCGCCAGATGATGACGGAAGCTGTCAAAGACATCCCATTCCTCTCTAAGTTGACTCCAAGCGCCCTCAACACTACACGCAACTTTTGTAAAGCGGTCTGCTTCACGTTGATGTGTCAGAATCCTTGATTGAGAAATAAAGCCATACTTTAGAACGCTTAGTTTAAGCAAATTTGATTCGATAGTGCGTGTTGATGATCTGAAGGGAGTGGGCTGCTCTCTCTCTCTCTCTCTCTCTCTGTGTGTGTGTGTGTGTGTGTGTGTGTGTGTGTTTTCTGAATGAGTGTATGGTCTGTATGGTGATCCTCCAGCATCTGTACCTCTCCCAGAACCTGTGCATGTGTTTAATATTAGATAATATCAGTGTGTGCTTGTTTAACCTGCTAATGGAAGAGAAGCTGTGTGTGTTGTTCCCGATAATGTCAATAGACTGGTCTGTCTTAGCAACTGGTTTAATCGTCACCTTAGAATTATAAGGTTTTGTCTGACATTTTTGTCAAAATTGAGTTATTGACATTCTTATTATATGACAACTTATTTACATTATGGGATGTTTTTTTATAAGTTGTTTACATTAAGACCTTCTATTTAAAAGCAAAAACAAATGTTACACACATACTGTTTGTTATGGAATGCAAAAACTTTGAAGCTCAATATCTCAGAATCATTCAGAACGCAGACAGAACCTTATAATTCCAGAGTGACGAAATGTTAAGGAGGACAAAGCTAAATTGTTTCTACTTTATAATTAATGTTCTCAACTCGCAATACAACTTTAAAATAAATACAATTGTTTGTATTCAATACTTTATTATTATAATTTTTCAAATTCTATATTTGCAATGCCTGTATTTTGATTTTTTTTTTCGTGATTAATCATGATTAATCACACAAAAATGTGTGATTAATTAGTTAATTTTTTTAATCAATTGACAGCAAAACATAAGTCCTGAAACGTATTTTGCTCTCTCCAGAAATGTGTACAAGCTACGTAATCAGAATGAGCCTGGGTTGGTTTGGGGCTGTATAGTGTGGACGGAGATCATTCTTCTAAAATGCAGTAAAAACAGTCTGGATGAGGAGCATTTTTATTCTAAAACAGAATTTTAAAATAAAAACACATTAGTGTAAACACAGCCTAAATCACATCTGATGACTTGACATCACTACATAACATCAAAGTTAAGAAAAGAGCACACAAAGTCTCAGAAAAATGTGAACCACTTTCTGTTTGTTTATGTTTCTTGGCACTTTAAAATACTGTCTGTGTCTTACCGAAAGCTAATGTTAAAACTATTTACCTGTCACCTTTTCTGCAGTGTTGTGTTCTTCCCTCAGACTTCATTATGTGTCACTGCAAATTAAGGTTTGAGATTTAGTCTCTAAGCTCGTCTTTTTGCTCTTTTAGTCATTTTACTTTCTCCAATGTCACAAAATCCATAATACATAACAAAAATACAGCTCCAACTGATGATGTTGTTGAATACCATAATGTGCTGCCTGACAGTTTATGTCACTTTAGCCCTAGGAAGAAAATTAGTTCTCGGGGGTCTTCACGTAATCAATTTTCTAACTAGCATGTGCAAAAGGTGTTCCTAAAATCATCCTCAGTTCCTGGGGTGCAAATATACAAAAAAGTGATTATATTCTTGTCATTCTTTATAGTGAAAATAGTTAAATATATTTTTTATCTTCTTCAAACTATGAAATGAAATGGATCTTTTAAAAACTGTTGCTTAGAAGCAGTGGTTTAGTCCTAAAAAAAAAAGTGGTGTACTATTACCCACCCAACACAAAATTTAAAAGTAGGCAAAGAAACGACGAAACTATATATATATCTTTTTTTTTTTTTACATAAGTTACCTGTAACTATTGAAAGAAAAAACTAATTCTAAGGAAGTTAATGGTTACAGTTAATGGTTACAATTAACTATCCATTAAAAAAGGAAACGTATTTAAACAAATTTGTTCATTTTAAAGCGAGATGCTAATAGCCTAATCCTATTCAATGATTTATGCTTAGCTAATATATATATATATATATATCTCAGGAAAATAAAAAGTTTTTTTCTTCAAAAACTCAAATACTAGCCTATACTCAAGTATTTTTTCCATGTTTTAAATTGAACTACCACTTTTTTCAAAATGGCATGAATATAAACATGTTAAAAAATGTACAGGCTCATTTACATATTTTACTATAATAATATAAGTCATAATAGTAAATAATTTTTAACAAAGATACAACACAATATTTCACTCTGATCTCACTCTGTTATGCAGTTAAAATGAGGACATTTACTAAGTGGTTCTGTCACAGTTTATTCCTGTGCATGAATGTATGATATATAATGCCAAATGCACTGTAATGTGTTTTATAATCATAGTTAATTGATAATAAATGTTCATTAAGAGTGGCATTTTTGTTGGAGAAAGTGCTGTGATGATGAGGGGAGCGCCAAGGAAACAGCAGATGGGGAAACCCGATTGGTACATGTGATACAAGTGTTTCTATAGCAAAGAACTGCAAATATGCAGATATTATAACAATCTATAGATAAGCACACCTTCTGCTCTCACTCTTCAAAGCTGTGGTTTGCTGATTAAACAAAAAACGAGTTGAAAACGGAGGAGCGGAAGTCTGCCGCCGTTTTCATATCAAATTTAAAGGGGACTGAGGTTAACATTTAGTAGTGTACAGTTCATGAGGAAATCGTAAAACATTTAGAGGCATTGAATAGAAATATAGGGGGCTAAAGCAATGCCCATGCTTTTTAAAAATAATTTTACCTCAGTGTTTCAGCGAGACATCATTTAGTTGATTTGTCGTCGTTATCGAAAAACTTCCAAAATTTTCTCCTAGCTGCTGCGGTCCTCAGGGGGTGAGAAATGGTGCAAATTAAACAAAAATGCACTGATTGCAACAAATAAAATACAAGTAAAAAAAAACAACAACATTTAGTAAACAGTTAAGAGGGGACACGAATACACGTAAATTGGGGAAATCTAATCAGAAAAACAAGTGAGGATACCGAGGGTATACGCAATTATTGATCCTTAGAAGTCTCAATACCCAAACAGTTAATGGAAAAAAGTAGGCATACTGAGTATATGTGCGTATAGCCCCGACTACACCACAGGTTAGAAGGATGTTTGGGGATATTTTTAAAGTTTTTATAATTATTGGTGGAGGTAGCAACTTGGGTATAGAACTAGGAATTAATTATTTTTGGAAAAGAGGGGAAGAGGGGTGTCACGGTGGTGCAGTGGTAGCACGATCGCCTCACAGTAAGAAGGTGGCTGGTTCATGCTTTGGCTGGGTCAGTTGGTATTTTTATGTGGAGTTTGCATGTTCTCCCCATGTTCGCATGGGTTTTCCTTCGGGTGCTCCGGTTACTCCCACAGTCCAAAGACATGCGCTATAGGTGAATTGAATAAGCTAAATTGGCCGTAGTGTATGTGTGTGAATGAGAATGTATGGGTGTTTCCCTGTGTTGGGTTGCATCTGGAAGGGCATCCGCTGTGTTAAACATACGCTGGATAAGTTGGCGGTTCATTCCACTGTGGCGACCTCAGATTAATAAAGGGACTAAGCTGAAAAGAAAATGAATAAATGAATGAATTTGGGGAGACTAAACTACGTCCTGGTTCAGAATAGGATCTAATCCAGCGGAGTAGGAACTACCAGAGATGTAAGTATACATTGATTGGACAAATACATTATATACATTGATCGTACAAAACATTAGCACAGCAACGGCACTTGGTAACACTTTATTTTAAGGTGTCTTTGCTACACGTTTCTGGATGCAGCCTTTATGATGCAAGCTGAGATTGCATCACTCAGCGATGCAATGTTTCATGTACTTACTGTAGTAATTATTTACATTCCACTAACACTAAATCTAACCTGAGTTCCAACCTTAATGACCTATAGACTTGTTTTTATTGTTTTAATTTTTGAGTCAGTTGCCTATGGTAGAAATGACTAGGAATAATAAACATCAGAAAACGGTTAGACTACTTGCTCCACAAACAAGTGTGTTCATGACTATACATACAAATTAGAATAATATATAGTGAGGTCAGCAGGGGGCGCTCAAACTAACGCCCCAGTATATTGATGAGGACTCTATATTGCTCAGTGAGTGCTGTGTTTCGGATGTGATGTTAAACCGAGTACCTGACTCTCTCTGGTCATTAAAAATCTCAGAATGTCCTTCGAAAAAGAGCAGGGATTTAACCCCGGCATCCTGGCCAAATTTGCCCACTGGCCTCTGTCCAAGATGGCCTCCTAACTATCCCAATATCATAATTGGCTTCATCACTCTGTCACCTCTCCACCAATCAGCTGGTGGGCGGTCTGGCACAAAATGGCTACAGTCGTGTTATTCAGGTGGTTGCTGCACACTGGTTGGTGAATGAGGAGATTTCCCCCCAAAAATGTGTTGAGTATCCAGAAAAGTGTTATATAAATGTAAGGAATTGTTATTTATTATTATTAAAAATCAATGGATATGAATGAGAGCTGAAGTCTCGAGCCAAAAAGATTCCAATGGTCAGACTTGCTTGTACGCCAAGAATAATGTCAATATTAGGTATTTGTAATTGATTAGTACTACTCAGTTAAATAAATAGTTACACTGTAACAAAGACAAACTTATGTCTGCTGCATTGTGTTCTTTCCTCAGCATTCATGATGCACAATATTATAAGCTGTCATAAGTTATTTGCTCACTGAGCCATCTGTTTTTTTTTTCTCTTTGTTACAATAATTTCATCTACTGTACATTATTCTGAAATCTATGATTGTACAACTTATACAGTATGTCATTATACATTTTATCTCTATTGTCATGAAAGCCTCTTTACATAAATTAAATACAACTTTGATTGATTTTGTTACACTACACTTCATGTCATTGTTCAAATACACTTCACTTGAGATTTCCTAGTGAATGTGAGAATGCAGTAAGGAAAATGACCTTAGGGTAAATTTAGTTCACTAAAAAGTTCCTATAACTACCAATTGGCACCTTGATGTAAAAAAAAACACATCAAAAATGCAAATCAAATTGATGTCAATTGAATACCTTAATGTCAAAATGACAAATTTACATCTAACACTAGCATCAAAAACACATCAAAAATAATTTTTGTATTGTAGTTTAACATCAATGTTATATGTTAATTGAATGCTGTTTTCTATGGATGCAAAATCCAATGTAAAAATGTAATCTGTAATTGAAGTTTTCAGATAAATACAACTTTTCTCATAAAACATTTGTGTAGTAACTGTAAATGTCAAATGGAGCCGGCAGCTATAGCTCTCTGCAACTCTCACATGGTGGCCCACTGAAGCTAATCAGTACCTGGATGGGAGACCACATGGGAAAGCTAGGTTGCTGCTGGAAGTGGTGTTAGAGAGACCAGCTGGGGGCGCTCAACCTGCCGTCTGTGTGGGTCCTAATGCCCCAGTATATTGATGGGGACTCTATAGCACTCAGTAGGGGTGTGACAAGATCTTGTATGATGAGATCTCGCAAGATTAAATCGCGACAAGATTTCTCGTTGAGGTGAAAAGTTGTCTTGTGAGTTGTGATGTTATGATGGAGCGTGAGGGTGAAATTAGCATTGACGATTGGAAGCAGGATTGAATTTGATCTGCAAATAAAGTGCTTTGCACACACCTAGCGAGTCAGAAAAGCACCACAGACGCACACATCTCTAAACGCGCGCAAACACACACACACTCACTGAATTAACTCCTGGAGACTCATCGTCACATTATCATCACGGAACACACGTTTATACTGTTCGGGAAAAGCAGAATTATTTTATTTATTCTGCGTGCGGTATCAAACTCTATTAAAACAACTCTCCTATCAGTCCTTCATATTCGCATGATCACATCCAGTAGCCCAGAGTGAGTCACAGGGCCTGAATAAAATCGTGCTAAATGAAAGTGAAACTCACTTATTAAAATGAAAAATGAAATACAAAAAATTACATATATTTGTTTCAGTGTTTGGAAATAAGTTTGATATATCGTGTGAAATTGTACAGGGGAGAAGCCAGTCGGTAGAGATTATAGCTAAATATTTAGCAGTGTTTGCCTGTCCTCTATGACATAGAATTAATTTAAATAGAAATAAAATATCATTCATTACAATGTTTTTAAAAAGCAACTAAGTTTTTTCTAGTTAAATAAAAATCTATTTTCCATCCATCTATTAGCAAATATTTTGCTAATATTTAACATTATATATAAAAAGATTATTTTCCATTCACGTAGGCTATTAGCAAAATATTTAGCAGTGTTTGCATGTCCATTACTGTGTATAATTCATTAAAATAGAAGTAAAATAACATTCATTACAAGTTGATTTAAAGAAAGCACCTAAGTAGTTTTGCGATTTGGGGTTTTCTCCCAGTTTAATAAAAGACTATTTTCCATTCATATATTTCATCATTGAGGATTTCTTAAAAATAGTGTAAAAATCTCGTCTCGTCTTGTTCTCATGAACCCAATCTTGTATCTCGTCTCGTGGAGTAGGCATCTCGTCACACCCCTAGCGCTCAGTGAACCCCGTCTTTCAGATGAGACGTTAAACTGAGGTCCTGACTTTCTGAGGTCATTAAAAATCCCAGGATGCCCTTCAAAAAGAGTAAGGGTTTAACGTCCATTATGGCCTCCTAAACATGCACTTATCATAATCGGCTTCATCGCTCTCCTCTCAATTGAATACATTGACATCAAAATGATCCCTTTTTGGACTGTTGCTTGACGCCAATGTTTAATGTAAATTTAACATAGTTTTTGACATCAAGGTAGTTTACATGCATTGTAGGGATACACAATCCAGTGTAAATTGTAATTTGTGATTGAAACTTTCAGATTAAAACTTTTCTTATAAAATATTTGAGTCATTATTTTGATGGTCAAAAGAACATCAATGTGTGAATGTCAAATGGACATCAGGGTTTTGACATAAAATCGGTTTGCATTTTTGACATGTTTTTTGATATCAAGGTGCCCACTGGGAACTTGGTGTGAAAACCTCTAATGGCATTGCTGCGAAAACACCCTTTTGGAAGCTTTATTTTTCAGAGTCTAGCTCGAAACAACACTGAAGAAATCATAAAACCAATAGTCCAGAATCAGTTTTTGCCTGTAGAGTCTTACCTTAAATTGAATCAAACCCACATTTCCCGATGTCACTTGAGATCTGGTGTGTGTCAGTCTTCTCTATCTACTTCTGGAGGAGCAATTTGGCCCGGCAGAAAGCAGTGTGAAAGCGAGTGGGACGTTCCCCAAGGCATGGTCAAATCAGCAGCCACACACAGGATGTGATCCTTGCCTTACTCGCAGAGGGCATGGAGCAGGACACGAGGAGATGGAGGACATTAACAAAGCGTGAAATTAAAACCATCGTACAGCAGCAGGGCAGGTCCCACCTCTCGGGGATCTGCCTTAGACTGGGCTGGGGTAATAGAGCCTGCCCTATTACTGTAATGATCTGTGGAGAGAGGACGAGGGACATGGGATGGAGATCTGAAAGGGATACTAATCATATGCTCATACGGCTGAAAGCCGGACAAGCTCTGTAAGCTCCTAGTGAGCCAATAAATATAATGGACAGGTGGAAGATCATTAGCGTTAGTGGCGGTGATGGCTTTTGTTTTTAGTTTTTTTTTTCTTGTCTCTGTTATGTAATGTTTATTATGTTATTTTTTTCCTTGCCAGTAGCTATGGGTTTTATTTGCTCTGCCAGCAATTTTTAATTACATCACAGAAATATGATACATTTCAGCAACATATCTTATGGGGGGAGGGGGGGGGGGCTTATACTTATTGATTTGGCTAAATAGTAAGGAAAAAAGACAACAATATTATGACCTTATATCAAGTTCAACAAGTCAATTAATATATTAGATACTTTGAGATTTGCCCTCGTGCTCCAATTCCACCAAAAATATAATTTATTGATAAAACACTACATACAGTTGAAGTCAGAATTATTAGCCCCCCTGAATTATTAGACCCCCTTTTTTTCCCAATTTCTGTTTAAAGGAGAGAAGATTTTTTTTCAACACATTTCTAAACATTATAGTTTTAATAACTCATTTCTAATAACTGATTTATTTTATCGGTCACACTTTATTTGATGGTCCATTTGTTGAATTTAAGTTACATTGCAAGTAATTCTCATTAGATTATAAGTAGACTGTTAGGTTGGGGTTAGGGTTAATGTAAGTTGACATGTACTTGCAAAGTTTCTTATAGTCAGTTAAATGTCTGTTAAAGGACTGTTAAATGTCAGTATCAACAGATATTAAGCAGACAGTCTACTAATACTCAAATGGACCATCAAAATAAAGTGTTTCCATTTTATCTTTGCCATGATGACAGTAAATAATATTTTACTAGATACTTATCAAGACACTTCTATACAGCTTAAAGTGACATTTAAAGGCTTAAGTAAGTTAATTAAGTTAACAAGGCAGGTTAGGGTAATTAGTAGGCCCACACGGAATCTGCACGTGCAGAATTCCGCAGATTTTCTGCAGAATTCTGCAGATTTCCGCAGATTTTTAGCCCCTCATTAATTCTGTTTATTTACTTGAGTAAATGTGTGTAAATCTGAATTTATTCTGTTTTTAAATTACACATATTTCACATATTAAGGTTTTAGTTATGAGACTCCCAAAATATTTTTTTTATTATACGCAGATTTTTACCAAAATTCTCCGCAGAAATTGCAAAAAACATCCGCAGATTCCGTCTGGCCCTAGTAATTAGGCAAGTTATTGTATAATGATGGTTTGTTCTGTAGACAGTCGGGAAAAAAAATAGCTTGAAGGGGTTAATAATTTTGACTTTAAAATTGTTCATAAAAAAAATTTTATACATTCACCGGCCACTTTTTTAGGTACATCTGTCCAACTGCTCTTTAATGCAAATTTCCAATTAGCCAATCGTATGGTGGCAACTCAATGCATTTAGTTCAAACCAAGCATCAGAGTGGCGAAGAAAGGTGATTTAAGTGACGTGGCATGGTTGTTTGTGCCAGACGGGCTGTACTGAGTATTTCAGAAACTGCTCATCTACTGAGATTTTCATGCACAACCATCTCTAGGGTTTACAGAGAATGGTCCGAAAACCAGAAAATATCCAGTGAGTGGCAGTTCTGTGGGGGCAAATGCCTTGTTGATGCCAGAAGTCAGAGGAGAATGGCCAGACTGGTTTGAGCTGATAGCAAGGCAACAGTAACTCAACTAACCACTCATTATAACCTAGGTATGCAGAAGAGCATCTCTGAACGCACAACACGTCTAACCTTGAGGCAAATGGGCTAAAGCAGCAGAACACCACACCAGGTGCCACTCCTGTTAGCTAAGAACATGAAACAGGCTCATCAAAATTAGACAATAGAAGATTGGAAAAACATTGCCTGGTCTGATTAATCTCGATTTCTGCTGTGACCTTCGGATAGTAGGGTCAGAATTTGAAGTCAACAACATGAAACATGGATCCATCCTGCCTTGTATCAATGGTTTAGGCTGCTGGTGGTGGAGTAATAGTGTGGGGGATATTTTCTTGGCACATTTTGGATCCATTAGTACCAGTTGTTAGTACCATCATCTCAGACTGGTTTCTTGAACATGACAATAAGTTCACTGTACTCAAATGGCCTCCACAGTCACCAGATCTCATTCCAATAGAGCACCTTTGGGATGTGGTGGAATGGGAGATTCACATCATGGATGCTGCTATTATGCTATTATGTCAATATGGACCAAAATCTCTGAGGAATATTT
>CAIGQZ010001336.1:34990946-35000946 GCA_903798205.1 Danio tinwini
TATTTTATGTTTAATTCAGTGTGTTTCCTTAAGATTTATTGTAATTATTTAGGAAATTATTTTGTTTCTCCATCATTAAGGGATAATTCATCTAAAAAACAAGATGGTTGTGATTTAGAATGTGTTCAATGTAGGATATATACATTAAAGACAATTTTAGATGCATTTTTTTGAATCACCAAGGAGCACAATGTCAGCTAACAATCTTCTTTCATGTTCTACTAAAGAAAGAAAACGTCCTCTTGGATGACCTAGCAGATTTTATTATTTTTGAATAAACCATGCCTTCAATATAACACTAAATTTAGCAGCACATCACAAAATTGTGTAAAAAAAGTGTTTAAGTTTGAAATGCATTCAAACCCAGAAAGACTGTATAATATTCAGTGTAGTGACAAAACACTGGCCTCAAAATCTCTCTCACTTGCCCTGCAGCCATCAGACCATCCTTGTATTTTTGGTGCAGAGGTATAAACAACAACCAATAATAATACCTAACTTGATTTGGCAAAATCAATTTTCAGTTTATGTGTATCTGAGGGTTGCAGGCAAAGTTAAATTAGACAAACAAGAAGCAATTATTGTCCACAGGCCATATCAGGAATTGTATTGGCCTCAATTGCATTTCAATGTAGTGCTGAAAATTACAGACTTGACCACTTTACTGCACATTTTATTACTTTGCACTGAGCCTGTTCTGCATTTTCTATGACTGTAATCCCTCACCGAACCAGCAAAATCCATAACACGGCTAAAAAATACATTAGGGTCATCGCCTTAAAAGGATAATTCACCCAAATGTGGAAATTCTGTCATCATTTATTCACCCCCATGCCATTCCAAAACTGTTTGACTTTCTGTCTTCTGTAGAATAAAGAGGAAAAGCATTTGAAAAATGGCTCATTGTTTTTTTTCGCCTCACTATATGGTTCACATTATTCGCTTGGCCAAAACACGCATGAAAAACTGCATTGTAAAAACTAATAGCAAATGTTTTGTTGAAGATATAGATTAAATTAATTTGGTATTAAAGAGGTGGTCCACTACAATATCATAATTTAAACATGTAATTTAGCTGTGTAAACATAAACAACATCTCTGAATGTACTGTAATACACTCAAAGTTCAATGCAAAGGGAGACATTGGCTTTTACAGAGTTAGCTTAGCAAAGCCCACAGCGAACGAAGTTTGGGCACTACAAAAAAAAAAAAAAAAAAACATCTGGGTTAATGATCTCTTCAGGTTATGCACACACACCCCGCGCAGTAAAGAGGTGTGGCCCGATGCTTTATAATGTTAAAGCAGAGAATTCTAAAATGCTGTCCATACGTTGATATTTCCACAGAGCTTGTTCTGTTTCTGTATTTGGGCTTGACTCAAAGAGAGAAGTTCTTACAATTTAATTTTAATATTGTTCCAGAGAATTTAAAAAAGATATAAGATTTTAAAAAACTTAAAAATACATTCTGAACCGCCCCTTTAAAGTTAACTAAATCTGAAAGGAAAATTTCATGATTTATTCATTTATCATAATAAATCTACTAGACTTTCTTTCATCTTTAGGAAGCAAATAAGGATATTTCTTTTTCCCCATACACTCAAAAAAAAGACGTTTGCTGTTTGTTCAAATTACATTTTTAAAAATGAGCTGAAATAACACAATTCTTTAGTTTTTTTGCAAACAAACCTACTGTAAAAATGCAGGGTTCCACACAATCCATTCATGTTGTCCCAACACTAATCAATAAAATTAAGGGGAGCTACAGTTGAAGTCAGAAGAATTATTAGCCCCCCTTTGAATTTTTTTCTCTATTTTAAATATTTCCCAAATTATGTTTAACAGAGCAAGGACATTTTCACAGTATGTCTGATAAAATTTTTTATTCTAGAGAAAGTCTTATTTGTTTTATTTCAGCTAGAATAAAAGCCGTTTTAAATTTTTTAAACACCATTTTAAGGACAAAATTATTAGCCCCTTTAGGCAAATTTTTTTTCGATAGTCTACAGAACAAACCATCGTTATACAATAACTTGCCAAATTACACTAACCTACCCAGCATACCTATTTAAGCTAGTTAAGCCTTTAAATGTCACTTTAAGCTGTAATGAAGTGTCTTGAAAAATATCTAGTAAAATATTATTTACTGTCATCATGGCAAAGATAAAATAAATCAGTTATTAGAGATTAGTTATAATAATAATTCCCTACATTTATATAACGCTTTTCTGGGTACTCAAAGCGCTTTACACAATGGGGGGGAATCTCCTCATCCACTACCAGTGTGCAGCATCCACCTGGATGACAGGACGGCAGAAATTTTGCGTCAGACCGCACACCCCACACCAGCTGATTGGTGGAGAGGAGACAGAGTGATGAAGCCAATTATGATATAGGGAGGGTTAGGAGGCCATGATGCCATCTCGGGTTTTGCCGGGGTTAAACCCCTACTCTTTTTCGAAGGACATTCTGGGATTTTTAATGACCACAGAGAGTCAGGACCTCGGTTTAACGTCTCATCCGAAAGACGGCGCTCACTGAGCAATATAAAGCCCCGTCACTATACTGGGGCATTAGGACCCACACAGACCGCAGGTTGGGCGCCCCCTGCTGGCCTCACTAACACCACTTCCGGCAGCAACCTAGCTTTCCCATGTGGTCTCCCATTCGGGTACTGACTGGGCGCAGCTATGCTTAGCTTCAGTGGGCGACCATGTGAGAGTTGCAGAGAGCTTGCTGCCGGCATGCTCATTTAGTTATTAAAACTATAATGTTTAGAAATGTGTTGACAAAAATCTACTCTCTGTTAAACAGAAAACTGTGAAAAAAATAAACAGGGGACTAATAATTGAGGGGGGCTAATAATTCTGACTTCAATTGTAATAACTCAGGAGGGCTAATAATTCTGACTTCAATTGTATAAGTAGTTTGAACAAGGAGTAAACATCATTTTTCGAGTTTTGCTTTTTCTTTATACTACCTTGTTTTTTTGTTTTTGAGTTATAAAGAATTTTTTGACTTATAAAGAACTATAAATTCCTGTCAAAATTTGATGAATCCAATATCAAGGAAAAGCCCATGGACAACATGTTTGGCACATTTTTTGGCACAGTTATAACGTAACAAAGCCTTGATTACTGCAAATTGAAATGACTGATACTTGCTCTCAATCCCTCATTCGAAACTAATGATTAGCAAAAATCTCAAAGCTTCACAAAGAAGCTCTTTTCAAAAAACTCCCATCCCTTCAGTTGCAGTCTTTCAGCATGTTGCGTCTCTGTTGCAGTATGCATTTGTTAATCATTTGATCTCAGTCCATGTGAGAACTGAACAAATTTCCATCTTGCATCGAGCTCTGCGTTTGTAATCGTGCGTGCGGTGGGACAATAAGCGTAGAGCTGTAATAAAGGCTCGCTAATGACCCTGGTATAAGGTCCAGCAGCAGAACATCACATCAACAGAGCTGCTGTCAGCTTCTCTTTGCAACTGCTCACTCTCCCTTAATGGAACATCTGAGTCAATAAAAACAATCATCGCGCTCATTGCCACTGAAAGCCAGGAAATCATTTTAGCTACTCAAAGAAAGCAAGCCCACGGTGCATAATCTATCGCTTCATAAATGAGCACTTCGCTTTGCTATTCTGGTCAAGTAAGCGTTGAGGTTTGGCGTTAGGCGCTTAATGTTGTTATTTGTGGCTCTGTGGTTAAAAGTTGTCCTGTCGAGTTTGAGCGTACTTTGGAGATCTCAATTCTTCACAAGATTTCCACCAAATTCCTTCCTGTCTAATGAACCTCGTGCAGTGTCCACTCAATAAACCGACAACATGGGCTTTCAGCTAGCCAATGAGGGTCAATAGCTGGACAGCATGTCTCCGAGTGCCTTCTCTTTTTCAAGACGCTAATGGAGCCCAGCCAAGACCCACAGAAGAGTCCCAGGGGTCGTTCCCAGATATCCGCAATGATACCCAATCTGGCCCCATTAGCGCTCTCTCCACCCATCAAAAAACATGACTTCACGAATGCGGAATTAAAAATTAACCATCTAATATCCATTTGCTGATGGCTCTGACAAAGGAAAATGAAAAAGCAGATTCCCTAAAGGCTTTCTGGAGAAGAAATGACTCCTGCAACTCTATATGTGGAGGAAAGTCGGAAAGTGATAACAGGAACAGAACGGATGAAGTTTCTTAAACAGACTCCAGCGATTCTGAACTTAGAACTAGTGCAAAGGCTGTCAAATAAAAGAGTTGAGTAACTACAGGCAAGACAAGCCTTGGAAACAATAATTGAACCTTAGTAGTTTCTAGTTTACTGTTTCATACGCTATACTTAATCCTTTATGTACTATCTTAATGATGACATATAAACAAATCTAAATAATGCCAAAAGATTTTGAATAATGTATGTACTGTATAATAACCGATTAAAGATTTTCTCTCGCTCAAGAAGAAAAGCTTTCTGCTTTTACACCTCTACACAGTCTGGAATACATTCATCTTCTACGTCTGACATCTTCAGTGCTCGTCTCACTGGTAGAATGTTCTAACTTAGATTTTTCAGTAGCAAACCATCAAACAGCAGATTTATGTTCTTCAACTTTTTCCAGCCCACCTTTTCTGCAATGTAATGTTCTCTAGCTCTTTATCTTTTCACAACTGAGAATGGTTATTATTATTTATAGAAATGCATATGTAAATGTACAATTACAATTATATACTCATCAGCCACTTTATTAGGCACACCTGTGCAACTGCTCGTCAACACAAAATTCTAATCAGCCAATCACATGGCAGCAACTCAATGCATTTAGGCATGTAGACATGGTCAAGACGATCTGCTGCAGTTCAAACCGAGCATCAGAATGGGGAAGAAAGAGAATTTAAGTGACTTTGAATGTGGCATGGTTGTTGGTGCCAGCCGGGCTGGTCTGACTATTTCAGAAACTGCTGATCTACTGGGATTTTCATGTACAACCATCTCTAGGGTTTACGGAGAATGGTCCGAAAAAGAGAAAATATCCAGTGAACAGCAGTTATGTGGGCGCAAATGCCTTGTTGATGCCAGAGGTCAGAGGAGAATGGCCAGACTGATTCGAGCTAATAGAAAGGCAACAGTAACTCAAATAACCACTCGTTACAAGTGAGCAGAAGAGCATCTCTGAATGCACAACATGTCCAACCTTGAGGCAGATGGGCTACAGCAGCAGAAGACCACACCAGGTGCCAGTCCTGTCAGTTAAGAACAGGAAACTGAGGCTACAATTCGCACAGGCTCACCAAAAATGGACAATAGAAGATTGGGAAAAAGGTTGCGTAGTCTGATGAGTCTCAATTTCTTCTGTGACCTTCGGATGATTAGTTCAGAATTTGGCGTCAACAACATGAAAGCCTCAATCCATCTTGCCTTGAATCTCGGTTCAGTCTGGTGGTGGTGGTGGTGTAATGGTGTGGTGGACATTTTCTTGGCACACATTGCCCCCATTAGTACCAATTGAGCATTGTGTCAACACCACAGCCTACCTAAATATTGTTGCTGACCATGCATCCCTGACCACAGTGTATCCATCTTCTATTGGCTACTTCCAGCAGGATATTGTGCCATGTCATTAAACGTAAATCATCTCAGACTGGTTTCTTGAACATGACAATAAGTTCACTGTACTCAAATGGCCTCCACAGTCAAACCAGCATTTTTGGGATGTGGTGGAACAGGAGATTCGCATCAGCCGGAAAAAATCGACCGCAACTGCGTGATGCTATCATATCATTATGGACGAAAATCCCTGAGGAATTTTTCCAGTACTTTGTTGGGGGTCCAACCAGGTACTAGTAAGGTGTACCTAATAAAGTGTCCAGTGAGTGTATATATAACATTGTGAATTTATAATGTTGTTATAATTAGGTGCTCCACTCATGATGATTTTATCAACCACAAAAAAAAGTATGTGGGAAAAAAAAGTACAATGTTTATTTTGCAAACTTTATTTTACCAGTTTGCCTAGTACATGCAGAGCTGAGTTGACCGCTGTCGAGTCTGGTGAAGAACGGAAAATAAATAAATAAATAAATAAGCAACAAGCTTAAAACGTAGTGAAATCACTTGGCCACGGCTGATTTTCTTTTTCTAGATTGCTTTTGAAAACAATCGATTGGGTTTAGGGAAGGGGGGTAAGTGGGTTAGTCGGTCAGTCAGTCAGTCGACAGCAAGCCTAGGGTGCATTGCCAAAAACCATCGTTAGCCAACTAAGGTCGCAAGTTCCGCCATAACAAACATGGTTTGTTGATTTGATGTTTCTCAAATAAATCGTTCCAACAAACATTCTCAAACTGCGTCACATACCTGTATGTTTGCAACAACACTTCTAGAGCTATAGTTAGATGCATAGTTGCTGGCTGTTCTATTCCCAGTTATCCCCCTTATGCCCTCTTCCTTTAGAACGTGCAACAGTTAAACTCGGAATCATTTAAAAAAAAAATTTAAAGTCATCTCTCTTATGTTAATTTCCTTACAAAGTTTTTTTTTTTCAGTATTAGCAATCTTCATATTGACAATTGCACTCCCTTTGTGCCGCACTTTGAAATTATTTATACCATTTTGAACGCAGCCGTGGCTCATGACGAAAGCTATAGGTGACCTATGGAAAGCGGAATCTGTGAAAACCAAAACTTGCGAAAACAAAAATATATAGGTTACATTAATGGATTTAATCCATAATAGCTTAAGCTATTTATTAAGAAACGTATATGAGCTGTATTGGGCCTATGCTAGAACATATCTGCAGTAGTTTTAATGTGTCAAAGTTGTAAAAGTTGACTACTACAATACTTAAATAGACTACTTAAAAATATATATTTTTATTTCTAAATACCTATATAAATAAATAAAAATTATGTGATGATTTATATATGAGATTAGAATATGTGTTAGCTTTTTGTAAGTGGTTTTATGTTTTAGAATAGAATATGGAATATTCTTAATAATATTTGTAAAGGAAACATGGGCCCTATATTTCAATTAATATAGAACACGAGTGCGTGTTTTTACCAAAACATGTAAAACAATGTAAAACAACATATTTTGCACAAATAAGTTATGGGGTTTTTCTCAAAAAAAAATAGTTACTCCACCCTATTTAGAGCGTCAGTATGGACCTTTTATGTTATAACTATTGTGGTTCAAACGATTGATCTGCAACAGAGAAACTATGGTTTGGGGAAACACTCATCACTACAACGTTCTTTTTCCAAACGATGCATCGTACTATGATAGTTCAGCAACGAGTTTCGTTGTTGTTTAGGAAACTGGTTGGCTGAAGTGTATATTGCGCCCTCTGGTAGATTTATGCGAAAGAGGATGCACAAGAGAAATTTGCAAAGTGGTGGATTTGCAAAAACAAAAACTGCGAGCAGACATACCTCAAGTTACGTATTTTTCTGTCCCCAGAAATGTAGACCTGGATAAGTATCCATAATGAGCCTGGGTTGCATATAAAAGAGAAAAGAAAATTCTGATCCCATATATGTTTTGGAATACTTGATTCTTATTTGTGATTAAATTGTTAAGAATATAATATTTTGTACAATGATGCTAAATGAAGTGCTCATTGTTCACAGTAACCGAATTACACATTTGTGCTACAACACTAGACACTTGTGCCTCTGTAAAAGCTTTTATTTACTATTTACTTTATATGTCAGTATATTAATTAAGAATGGTGGTCACACTTTACAATAAAGTTTCATTAGTTAATGTTAGTTAATGTATTTACTAACATGTACTAAGTATGTCCAATACTTGTAGGGCATTTGTCAATCATAGTTTGACATTTACTAATGCATTATTACATTTCAAATTCCTGCTTGTTAACATTAGTTAACACATTGTGAGTTAGCATGAACTAACAATGAACAAATGTATTTTCAATAACTAACGCTACTAACATGAGCAAATACTGTAATGTATTGTTTATTGTTTGTTCATTTTAGTAAATGTATAACATTAACTAATACAACCTTGTTGTACAGTGTTACCAGAATGGTAATCCTAAAGGCAATAGTCTCTATGTACAACAGATTCAATGCTTGTAATGATAGCAATGTAGTTTAATGAAAAGCAATCTGATGCATGTGCACAAAGAAAAACCTGCCCGGGTGAGTCTGTGTGTTTAACTGATCATTAGGAAAACTTCAGTTAGAAATGCCAAGGGCTCACTCAAAACAAAGGGAAAAGAAAGGTGGTAAGAGTTAAGGGGTCACCAGTAAAGATTTATGTCTAGCAACACCCTTGCAATATCAACTATGTTGTTGTTCAAATAAAACAATATATATATTTCACCTAAAATCAATATTTCATGTGCATTTTCAGTAGCTGTCTAACATGTGGTTTGCTTCTGCAATATAAATGCTCATCCTGAATTGGTCAGTTGTAACGACCTTTCCATTCATAGCTCAAAACAAAAGCTATAGAAATAAAGAACATTTGCAGAAGAGTCTAAAAACAACTGTGAGCTCTGTTATGGTTATAGCAGCATAATTTATTATTCTTAAAATATCCCAAACTATTAAATAAAGGTATCTTCTATCACACAGACAGCTTTCTCGGGGGAGCAAATCCCACTAGATGGAATTGATTAATATTTCACATTTCAAAATCACCAACAGTACATCTTAATCCCGAGGTGTGGCAGGCCTTACCTCTCTCAAGAGGATTCTGCTTTCCATTTCATAGCCAGCCTTTAAGTGGGGTTACCGGTTCAGCTGTACTGCTGGGGAATTTTGGAGAAGTCACCAAAACAAGCTTATAGCTGGACGAGGTGCTTAAACACAAACGTGACTTTGTTATTGTGACAACATTATGCTATATATTAGATCTACCCAGCCATTCATGAACTAATATGTATAATTATGTCATCATACAGGCCCATAGCCGGGGTGTTCGGGTGGTTCGAAAAGTACTAACAAAGGTCTAGAATTTGTCCTTATTTTTCCTATTTTAAGTGCTATGCCATCATAAATTGTGAAAAAAGAAACTCATCAAAAAAAGTTTTAAAACCAAGCAGAATCTGACATAAGTGAAGTCATCTTTCACTACTGACCTACTGTTTGGTCAAATAAAGAATAAAGTTTACCTTTTATTCTAAATCTTGGACCTTATTCTTGAATGAAAAATAAAGGAGTGAAGCACTTAAAGATTATTCTGAAGCATATTAAAGTTAATTTTAATACTAATTAGGCTATTGTTGTTATCTATGAATTTTCAAACGTACAATTTTACAAGAAAGACTAGAAAAATTGGGAAGCTCTGCGTTATTATTATTACTATGTTTTTCTTTTTAAATATTAAATAGCCAAATTCACACTGAGGAATGTTGAATGTGCTTGCCGGTTTGTTATTTGCCTAATAAATGACAACAGGCTATCATTTAAAACTTTGATGATATATAATGTGATAAATTTAAAAGTATTTTAAAGTATAAATAAGCATTTTTTTTTCTTTATTCCAAATATTTAGGAAATGTTTTGGTACATAAAAAATTGTGGTTCTGATAACTACCTGACAAGCTAATCCAGACAGAAATTATACTTATAATGTCACTAAAATGCAGTATTTAAACATCAAATTAAAAGAAAATGAGGCGAATAACTGCAAAAAAAGTGAAAAAAAAGTGTTTTTTTTTTTAGAAAAAAGAAGTTACCTTTTCCCCAGGCTGCTATACTGTAAGATATGCACCCTCTACAAGCACTTTACGCTGTTAACGCTTTTTGTAAATTACACAATATTTATCTGTAATATGAACTGTATTTTACTGTAGGACAGTTATGCAGTATGTTAATATATTTTAAAGTAGAATTGTAAAAATTACTGTATATTTTACAGTAAATATATACAGTAAAGATATTGTGTAAATACATACACAACAAGACAAATGGTGCTGTACAGTAAATGTAAATACAGTGTTTTTGCTGTAATTGATTTACTGTACACAAAAAAAAAATATATAT
>CAIGQZ010001336.1:35038206-35076880 GCA_903798205.1 Danio tinwini
TGAGTAAACCTGTTACTTTTTAAATGATTAGTTGACTTTACTTGAAAAAAGTGAGTAAATGTTACTTTTAAAATGATTAGTTGACTTAACTTAAAATAAGTGAGTAACCAGTTACATATAAAATGATTAGTTGGCTTAACCTATAATATGTGAGTAAACTTGTTACTTTTAAAATGATTAGTTGACTTTACTTAAAATAAGTGAGTAACCAGTTACTTATAAAATGATTAGTTGACTTAACTTATAATATGTGAGTAAACCTGTTACTTTTAAAATTAGTTGACTTTACTTAAAATAAGTGAGTAAACCTGTTACTTTTTAAACGATTAGTTGACTTAACTTAAAAACAAGTGAGTAAACCTGTTACTTTTTAAACGATTAGTTGACTTAACTTAAAATAAGTGAGTAAACCTGTTACTTTTTAAACAATTTGTTTACTTTACTTAAAATGAGTAAACTTTACTTTTAAAATTAGTTGACTTTACTTAAAATAAGTGAGTAAACCAGTTACTTATGAATTGATTAGTTGACTTAACTTAAAAATAGGTGAGTAAACATGTTACTTTTTAAACGATTAGTTGACTTAACTTAAAATAAGTGCGTAAACCTGTTACTTTTTAAATGATTAGTTGACTTTTTTCATGGTTATAATTATAAAAAAGAAGGTAAATCACCCTAACAGGTTCAAGCTACAATGGGTTTACTTACTTTTTTAAGTAAAGAAAAATTACATTGTGATGTCTAATGTTGCATGTTGTTGACTTAACATTATGGTACTTTAATCTGTGCTCAAACAACTTTTGATATTGAAAAGTTGACTTTAGTTTAACAAAGTGACTTTTATTGACATTTTGTCAAAATATAATTAAATCTGTACAATAACAAAGAAGGTACTGGCTCAAATTTTGATCACCTTTTTAAATTTTTCTATTCTTCTTGATTAGGATGTTCCATTTGCAATTTTTTTTTCAAATATTACTTCTTTTATAAACATTTACAATAGCTTTTTTTAACCAGATATGACATTTCTTTTTGAATAATTTATGTGCGGTGTAGAGGAAATTACTTTTTAGCAATTAACAAAAGATGCATTTTAGCAACGAAGCCAGATAAAAAAAAAAAAGAACATTGAATTGTCTGTATAGGGAAAATATTTGGTCAGGTTTAGTTTTTTCTAAGTAATTATTTCTTATTAAGGTTGAACTAAAATATTTTTTGATGGTGATCATGCACATGCAAACAATTGATAACTGTCGCCTTTCTTTGACGATAAGTCTTATGTTGTTTACCTCATTGTGCTTTGAATGAAATGAGTCGTCCAGCTTCCTAGAGAAAAAAAAAGACTAAACAAATCAACATCAGAGTGTGTTCTAGTAAATACGAGAAGCGAGATAATTATAATTGAAAAATTAATTGGAATTTTAATTAACGTCTTCTGAAGTGAAACTCTTCAAGGCACAATGCTTATCGGACAGAAGAAATATATTGAATTCTCCATCTATGGAAGAAGTATCACTCCACTCATGCAAACTAACGCACAAGATTGGAAAGAAACCAAATGATATACACCAAGTAATCACACTTATAAAATGCTTCTCATCAATCAAACTTCTTTTTTTTTTCATTCAAAATGGCAGTCAGCTTTGAACTGTTGGTTAGTAGAACATCTGCAGTTTGATGATCTATATATTTTTTGCTTCAGGAGTTGTCTGCTTTATGGACAGTTATGGCTGTCTGCTTTATTGACCGAATCACATGATCTCTATCGATACTACCTCTTAAAGACCTTAAGTGAACGCTATGCTAACATCATTGCTCAGTAGTGAATTAAGCCAAGCCATAAAGCATTTTGCAGTTCACTGAGCCACCTCTAGACAAATGGTGAGGTAAACAGGACGATTGAAACATGGTTCAGTTCCACAGTATTTTGTGCTTAAAGAAATATTACATGTTCAATACAGGTTAAGCTTAATCAGCAGGACTTGTGAAAAATGTCAGTACAATTCTCCCACTTGTTCCTATTGGTTTAAAGTGAGATGCTTACAATGGAGCTAAAATAATGTCAGTAGATACATGTAAAATGTTGTATTTTTAACACTGTAACAAAAAAAACTGCTTTTGATGTTGAAAAGTTTGAAAAAGTGACTTTTCTTGAGATTTTTTAAATAAAATATTTTTTATAAAAAATGGAAAAACCACTTGTGAATCACAAAATACACTCTCTCATTCACTATCCTTCGGTTTAGTTTCTGATTTATCAGGGGTCGCCACAGCGGACTGAACTGCCAACACTGGTAAAAATTTAAGGTGTGAACTTACACTGGTCTCACGGTTCGGTTAGTTTACGATTATCATGCTATCAATTCGGTTCAATTTGATATCTCGGTGCATAATGGTGCATTGACGATGCTTTCCATACACAGTTTTATATTTTACTTCACAGCGCAGCAATTTTTGTCTTAAAATGTATAAAATATTTATATACTACTTGTAATACAATTTTGTCCTTTAATATAAACAGTCATATATGTAAACTGTACCCTAAAAAAACGTAAGTATATGCACAGAACAACATGAGCATTTATAGCAAATAAACAAATATAAATATCCCGCTCGCTTTCTGAGCCTTGTCTAGCAAGTTCTTTCTTACACCCCTATGATTGGTCATGCGATCAACAGAAAGTGCTGCGATTGGCTTTAACGCTCTGGCGCTGTACACCGATGAGTGACACTGATAAACAGCAGTGCCGATCACAGCAGAGCCATGATAGATGCAGTGAAGAAAACTCACTCTGCAGACACTGCTTGTGTCTGTATCCAGAAGTATCGCTGTAACAGCCAAGAGGAGAGGAAACGTCATGCCAGCAGGTCAAAGGGCCTGAGAGAGGGAGAGAGAGTGAGAAACACGGAGTTAACTTCAATTTTCTCAATCGCAGTGAAATAGGAGCTTCTGCTGTAAGTGTCAGTGAAAGACTGTCCAGCAAACACACACGCAGTGAAATTGTGCACAGTTTCAGCGTTTTTAAGTAGTTGGAACATTGTAAATTGTCCTGCTAGCTTCCCTTGCCATAGTACGGTGACATAGTGCATATCGCATATGAGACAAATCAACGTCAGTACATAATAACCGGTTATGATTATTACTGAACTGATACCGCATTGTCCGCATCTGCATCACGGTGCACAGAAGAAACAATACATTTTCACACCCCTAGTAAAAATGCAGTGATATTTGTTGATGTTGTTCCAACACAAGTCGATTAAAGTAACTTCACTGTTTTTACAAATTTAAGTGGATTGAACAAAACAATTTATTGTCCCAAACAAATTCAAGAATTAGACTCCAACCAGTAACCTTCAGTGTTAACCACTGAGCCACCATGCCACCCTCTCATAAAATACAGAAACTGTTAATTGATGGATATTATAGGGTAAATATCCCATTAATTGAACATAAAACAATTAGGTTGTCCGAAAAAAAAAAAAAAACCTCAAGAAATTGAACTCGAATAAGCAATTTTCTTGCTGTGAGGTGACAGTGCTAACAACTCAACCACCGGGCCACCCTCTCACAAAATGCAAAATGCAGAAACCCTTAATTGAGGGATGGTATAGAGTGAAAATCCCATTAATTGAACATAAAACAATAAAGTTGTCCCAAAAAAAATCAAGAAATTTAACTTAAACCAGCAAACTTCTTGCAGTGAGGTGACAGTGCTAACCACTGAACCACTGTGCTGCCCTCTCACAAAATACAGAAACCATTAATTGATGGATATTATAGAGAGAATATTCCATTAATTGAACATAAAACAATTAAGTTGTCCCAAAAAAAAACTCAAGAAATTAAACTCAGAACCAGCAACCTTCTTGCTGTGAGGTGTCAGTGATAACCACTGAGCCACCGTGCCACCCTTAAAAAATACAGAAACCGTTAATTGATGTATATTATAGAGCGAATATCGCATTAATTAAACATAAAACAATTAAGTTTCCCCAAAGAAACTCAAGAATTGGACTCGAACGTGCAACCTTCTTGCTGTGAGGTGTCAGTGATAACCACTGAGCCACCGTGCTGCCCTCTGACAAAATACAGAAACCATTATTTGATAAATATCATAGAGTGAAAATCCCATTAATTGAACATAAAACAGTTAAGTTGTACCAAAAAAAAACGTAAGAAATTAAACTCGAACCAGCAACCTACTGGATGTGAGCCAACAGAGGTAACCACTGAGCCACCATGCCGCCCTTAAAAAAATACAAAAACTGTTAATTGATGGATATTATACAGTGAATATCCTATTATCAATATACAGTATGAACAATATCTTTGGTGTACTAATAAGAATAAATGTTCAGTCATTTGCTTATGCTTGCTTTGTTATTACAAACAATCAAGCACATTTGATAGTTTAATAATTCCCCAAAAGCATTTATGGTAGCAACCCAACAACGAGGAGGAAATCAAATTACAGACTTCTGTCTAATGGCACCAAAAAAATGTATGCAAGGAATTAACACTTCCTCACATTATTTTTAAACGACGTGTTAATGCAATGTGGTGAAATCCCACTTTTAGTATACTGTTCCTTTACTTAAATCCAGTTTTGGTCATTATCTGCACGTGTTTGCTCATTATCTGCAATGTTCTAATTTAGATTCTGTCATGAATGTTAATCACTGACAATTGTTTGCTAATAACGGACATGGCGGTCTGTTTACTTCTTCAAAAGTCTTTCAAAGTGAAAATCGTTGGACGCTCAAATGTGTTTTTTAAACAGCATGTGCTTTTTTTAAAAAGGCTTTCGAACAGTATGTTCTTTCATGTCGAGCTGGTCATTATACTTCAGGGACATGTGAATGTAGCTGCTCTGATATCTATGACCTTCCGTTACCTGGATGGACGGGTTTGAAGTGAATAAGCTTAAGCACTTTTGATGCGTTTACTTGTTTTGTTACATGCAGGTATTTTATTTTCCGCCGATGTCTTATACCCCTAATGGAGGATTTTTTGTGTTTCTAAGTGTGGGCTTAGTGAACAGCACGGCAAGTCCTTGAAAATATTGGCCTTGTGCTTGCTGTCTTTGAATTGACTTGAATTGGTGGTCTATTTTTTTCTTTGTCGTAGTCAGGGCAAACATGAAGTTTCATTGAACTCTTTTAAGGAACTAAAGTTTGGTTATAAACTATAGTGTTGTATGGAATATTGAATAATTTTTGATGTTACTAGAGTTATCGGCCCAGCATTTTGTGGTTGTAATTAGGGTCAGAAAAATTGTTATCAGTATATTTTGTGCATATTTGGCCTAGTTATCTATCCCATCATTTAGTCTATTTGTTTATTTATATATCTGTAAAAATATACTTATTCATATTCTATATTTATTACAGTAATAATATTGAGCAATTTGCAAATGTTTAGATGATTTTTGTGCAATATAGTTTGTAAAGTAATATTTTCAGTCTTTAAGTAGATGTTTTATATGAAAAACTTGCTTTAACTTTGTCTACCGAACAAGTGCTTCTAATTATTGTAGCATTGTAAACATTTACTATACCCCTATCCCAATTCGATTTTTGTACTCTACCCCTTCCCCAAAGCTCTTGAAAGTGTGAAGGGGAAGGGTTTCAAATTTTACCCCTAAGAAATGGGACAGCACTACAATACCTTGACACTTCATCATATGTCATTGCGACCTCTTACTTTATATGAGATCAGACAATCACAACTGATAGTTCTTCCAGTTGTGTTATTTTTTGGTATTTATCTTCAGGAAATCACTGAAGGCAACAATGTCAAGATATCATAATGATATAATGTGGCAATAAGCTGTTAACTATACTGTGCATTTACACCTTGGCCTATTCATCTATGTAAACACACGAAAACAACATTAACATTATAGCAGACACTGTAAAAAGCTCATTTCCAGCCACTAGACTTTTCTGACAGGGTATTCGAATGTCAACAAGTGACAAATGTGAAAGTATGTTGTGGGACTACTATTATTATTGTTATGGATTATATATAGCAAAATTTTGCGTTTTTTATAAAAAAAATTTAAAGCATGATGCTAAAACACAAACGCCATTATTAATGTATTAAAAACACATGGTTGTTTGTTGTAAAAATTAGTAATAATGACAAAAATACTAATTTGAGCATCTCCTTACTTCCATGTACAGCCATGCTGCCATCGTAGATGGTGTATTCTGGGAAATTTTTGTACTCCTTGTTTTCAAGTGTGGTCCTGAAACATCTCAGTTTCAAGGGCTATCTAAGGGCCCCTTAGTCGTATGCCTTCAAGCTAAAGAGAATTGGGACACACCTACCCCTTTACGTGAAAACGAGGGGTAGGGGTTAGGAATGATCAAGTTTATTTGCCCTCGAGTCCAAGTCCGAATCGTTTGCTTTTGTGTATCTACCAAAACCAAAACCCAATCCAATACCTCTATAATAAAAAAAAAAGAATAAAGAAGAGTGAAGAAAGAGTTCAAGGATGTTCCATACTTTTTTATTTAATTCACCTTATTTTAACATTCAACAACTCAGTGAACAAACACAGCACTTCTGTGAGGTAGCTTGAACAATCAAGTAAAAAATAACATTTGGACTTTAATTCAACAGTAAATATAAGAAAACTGATATAAAAACAAAAAAATATATAAAATAAAAAAAAATAAAACATAAAATACAGTAAAAGAATAATTATAAAAAAAAAAAATATATATATAATATATATATATATATATATATACACGTCCTGATTGGGAGGTAACGTCCGATTCCGATCGAGTCTGAAACCGCATGATCGGGTCCTGTTTCTGATCACATGATCGGATTTGTGCATCCCTAGTAGGGGTAAGGGGAAAGGCTAAGGGGTGGAATTGGGATTGGACCTAAGTTAAAATTGTAATTATTGTAATTAAATTTTTTTAATTTGTTAAGTTTTTAGTTCCTATACTCTCAAAAACATTCTGCAAAATTGTTTATATATAAAAAAAATTGTTTGAGTGCAAAAATATCAAAAAAGACCCAGAGATTCTGTCTGACCCTGGTTATCGTCCTCAAAACCAAAATAAAAACTTTACATTTAAAAAAATATAATAACATGATAAAATAGAACCCAATTTTTCCATATTGGTGCTGTCTATTATAGAAGCTCAAATTGTTGTCCATGTGAGAGGCACACTTTTCTATACAGACATTCTCCATGTGCTTTTGTTTTTCTCAGTATTTAAATTTTCATAAATGTGCTATTCGAAGCTACAACCTTTTGTTTGTCCGTCTCAGAAAGCCTACACCATGAATTTGACAACGAAAAAAAGCACATTTTACTGTCTCATTAGGATGACATTGGACTGATGGGTTCAGTGGAGTTCTGCCAGGCCATCCAAGGCTTGTCTCTACAGGCAGCATTACTCCAGGGAAACTCTGGGCAGAGATGTTTCTAATGGCCGTAGAGCAGGATAGCCAGTAGAACAGGTGGTTTGGCTACAGACTGTGAATATCTACAGAGCCGGCCAACCCTGAAAAAAAAAAACAAGAACTACTATTTCTGTGCAACCTTTAGTGCACTTTAAGAGCTTAGGCATTGGGAATGAATCTCCTTTCCTTCTGAAGAACATGGTTTCTTTGAAAGTGATGCAATGGAAAGCAAATCAGAGTTTGGTGTGCTGTAGGGGCACAAAAATTTAGTAAAAAAAAAAAAAAAAAGAGTTAACTTTCCTCAGCCCATACTCATTGGAAAGTCTGCCTCATCCTATTATTATTTTTGCAAAACATTATATAAGTTGCTCCAGGTACGTTTTGTTACATGGTTCAGATGTCAAATCCACTAGAGGGTGCCACACCATTGATCTAGCCTGTGCAGATCGCTGGAGAATCACATATATGCCACTTTAATTAACTAGAACTCCCATCATGCACCTCACACACACACACACACACACACACACACACACACACACACACAAAGTTCCTGATTTCACGTTGTTTTGTCGCCCTTCCCGACTTTTTGCCTGTACTCTGATTACACTTTTGGATAATCTGCAAGCTCCTGTCTATCCCTGTTTTGACCTTTGCCTGCCTGACGATTCTCTTAATAAACTGCACTTGGATGCTCATCTCTGTTGTACCCGACTCATTACAACTTATGGTATGTTTTGTTGTACACTTCTCAGACATGTCCACTTTAAAGCAAGGCTTGGCATACATATCAGCTAGACTAGCCAACAACTGACCTAAATCTTTCTCTAAACCCAACCAATAGCATTTTCAAAAACAAATGTAAAAGGAACAATAAAAGGGCATTATTATAGTTTAAACTTAATTTAAGACTCAAACCCACTTCGCATCACAAGTAAAACACCATATTAAGTGAGATTTTGAGCAAATGAACCAAATTTGTCCATATTGATAGATTGATCATAGACACCATTATGTTTTTTTGTGGTATTTATTTGGTGTTGTGCAAAGAACTGCATGAAAATAATTCTTTTTTTGTTCATGTGTCCCTGTAAATATCATGTCAGAAAGGAAAAAGAAAATCTTGGCACCATAGTGCCCTGTCGCATATTCTTTACCTAGAAAATGCAGCCAAAGAAGCAGATTGAAGCACATATTTCCAATGAGCCTGTGTTGAGTTTTCTTCCACAAAAGTGCAAAATTTCAGAGGTTTTTAATTTGCATGAACAATTTGCATAAATCAAAGGTTATTTGTAAAAAGTCACAGTAAGCCTGTGTTGGAAATTTGCAGCCCAAATTTCATGTGACCGGAACAAATCACATGAAATTGATGGTTGCAGTTCTGATATGGAACATATGTGGCCCTAAAACTGATGCAGGTCAGATGTTTTGCAATGTGACCTTAGTCTGAAGAGTCACAACAGAATTCATGCAAATTTCACAACACATTAGATTGACAATTTGACATACACCATCATTCTGTGCTGACGGTAGTCGCTCCATAGGTTTTCATACCAGTAATTCTATGGTCGGTAATTCTATGGTTCTATAATTCTATAGTAGGACAGCATGCCAAATACGCTTTATCAATCATCAGCAAAGTGTGAACTCTTGAATAATAAACAGTCAAAATGTTTAAACAGTCAAAATGACAATAAAAACTTGTGGTGTGAATGTAGCATGAGTTCTGGTAGTCCTGGTCTAATCATGCTCATGGAGGGGTTCACATTCTGCACCATATAATTAAGGTGTAATAATTGAGATCGCTGGGTGTTTCTCAAACCTGTTATGGTTTCATATTTACATGAAGTACCATTAAAAGCCATCTCAATTTAAAGTATCGTTAGGCATTTGTTTCAGATCTTTCATTCAGCATATTTTAATTTGCTCAATGCATCCAGTTTATCCTTCATTTCTTTATGGCACACATTCCATTTAACAAAAAATAAAAAAAATTATGAAATAGTGATGGAAAATAACCACAGACCACAGACAAGTCATCACAATTTTTTCACAATTATTTTTATATTATTTTCATGCCATCCCAGCAGACACACAACATCATAAGATATTAAAAGGAGGTTAGACAATGTTATTTTGACGTCCAATGATGATGTGAAAGGGCGTTAATATTTTGTTGATTTTAGGTTGTGTTGGAAAGTGACCACAATCCAACGTCGAGCTAACATCCTAAACCAACGTCATACTGATGTCAAATACTGACATTTATTCGTCAGGTATGGCAACCAAAATCCAACATCTGACATGTTATATTGGTAATGTTTACACAACGTCAAGGTGTAACATCATTAGGCATTGATATTTGGTTGTTTTTAGGTTGCATTGAAAAGTAACCAAAATGCAACATCTTGACGACATTGGGCATTGACATTGGCCTGAGGTTGGGTTCTGACGTCAACCTGATTTTCATTTCCAAATAAAATGCAACGTCCCACGTTGTTGGGGTATAACGTCAATCTGACATCATGTTGATGTTCTGTGCCTGCTGGGATGACTGGTAGCTGGTTGCAGCCATACAAACTTAATAAATGTTCTCACTCTAGACTTCAATGCTAAGTGACAATCTAGCCTTAAAAAGAATTGGTCTAGAATGGATGCACCCTCTAGAAACATCCAGGCAAGACTGTTGGAGAAAATTTAGCAAGAAAATGTCCATTACCTGATTGTACACCACGTAAATATTCCATCATTGTTGAGCTAAAAGTAGTAGCGCTCCTTCTCTGTTGACGTCAGTTTGACGGCTTCAGACACATTATTCTTAACCACGCCCCTCTTTTCCATTAGTTAAAAAGAAAGCTCTGCACCCACCTTAGATTTTTTTTTGATTCAGTTAATAAAAGAAATAAAAAGTCTCAGCAACTTCTGCTTCACATGGGTTTTTATACATTCCTTTTACATTTTTTTTTGTTTTAGGGTAGAAAGTCACACACATGATGACCTCGCTTTCATTTTGATGCGAAACAACCTCGGTTTATCATGAGACATTTTTCATTTTTCACTTGTCAGTTAAGTCCTCTATTTTGTGTTTATTTAGGAGAAGCTTTAACATTTATATCTATATAAAAATGTGTTGTGTCAGATAGCATGCTTTGGCAGTCTGACAATGTTACTTGACCCCATCTTGAATGAAGTAGGAGAGAAGAATTGTTTGTCAGTGGATGGGAAATCTGGGACAGAGTTAGAAAGAGGACTGAAAAACCTGCCATAAACAAAGATTTCCTAAAGGAACCCATCACCCTAAGGAGAAAAGAAAGGATCCAGCACTCTTCTCCCCCTCCTCAAGGTCGGAAAAAAAAAGCGTTTGACTCAGCTCATTGTGATGTGGTCTTCAGAAAGCCAGTGAGGAATAAGGGGCCTGTCTCACTGAGAGTATCCTTCAGGCAAAGCAAGGTATTGTTCTTGCTCTCTGACCAGCATCAACACACACTAGCTGCTCTCGTCCAGAAAGCACATTCACAAAGGCTTTTCAGGTCTATTTCTGTTTATTCTGAACGCCTCTGAGTGGGTTTATCGGTATATAACAGCTTCCAGATCCAGCCTTGTCATTATCGACAATATAGAGCCATAAAATAAAGTGGTATACAGGCTGTTTTTCTCAGAATCTGGGGTCTGGAGCGATGTTGCGGTTTTGTGGGCCTCTATTCATCTTCGTTCCCCATGCCAAAAATAGAGCCACCGTCTGTGTCATTGGTGTGTGGGGTTTGGTGCGAGACCAGCTGAGTGTCTAGACTGAGGGATTGAATGTTTTAAAAGCGAGCAAGAGGCATTAAAGCAATGACAGCAGTGTCTATAAAAGAGCTCGCCTCAACCATGATTACCAGTGTGTGGAGACAAGTGCCACTGTTTCGTAATGTTAACCAAACTGCTGTGCGGTCTTCAGCCAAACCATTAAGTTCTTGCGACTTTGCGGGTTTTGTCAAAAATGCCTGCTATTTTGGAAGCTTTACAGGCAACATGTTTGACTTTGAGCTAATTAGACATCTCGTTTTGGTTTAGTTGCATGTCTTTGTAAGGCAGTCATCTCGTTACCATTACGTTGCTCAAGTTTTCCTCTGACAGACAATTAACTAATATTCCTGGTTCAACGGAATTTGTGGCATGATGTGAATAGTTGAACTAAAAATGTTTCTGTCATTTACTTGTGTCTTTTTGAACCTGTTGGAATTTTAATATAATAATGATAAATAATGGCAAAATGTCATTTGTGTGTAAATATCTTTAATTCTTCTTCTGGTTTTGTTTATCTATAATGTACATTTTCATAAAATTTTCATTGACATTAGAGGTGGCCCAACAGTGGATTTTGAAAATTGTGAAAAACAGGTTGGACTGAAAAAAAATATATATTTGCAGTGTTTTCTCTAAAATGTTTTCTAGCTGTGGTGGCAGTCCTTTTACACAGATCTTCCAACTTCCTATAGTGTTATTTCAATGACAAATGTCGTGAGCGCAGTATTACAAGTTGAGATCGCATTTATGTAATACGAGCATGCGAATCTCATCGTGTGTGCGCCGATTTCCTCTGTTCATGCACGCCTCTTCAATTATACGCTGCTCAAGTGTAATTTAGTGCATTTATATAACGATTATGTCTCCAACATTTATTAGATGTTGGAATAATTTTGAGTATTTATGAATGTCTCCAATAGACCTACAGAGCGGCATTGATGCATCCTGAAGTAAAGTGAAACGTCTATAAACTCCAGCAAGATAAAGTCAATGTATGCAGAGCCATAGACCTTTATCTATAAAGTATAATTATGGAAACTGTCTTCATCATAACTGAAAGCTACGTCATGTTTGCTGGCCTCACGCCTCAATCACCTGTCATTCAGTCAGCATGTCGCCTTAAAGGGTTAAACAAATAACGCACAGCATTACTATGGTTTCACAAACGTTTGCGCTGTTATAATTCACTTACCGTTTAATACGTTTTGGTGCGATTATAACCCGCTATTAAAAAATAAAAACGACTGAATGTTTTAAATGAGTTTAAATGTAGCCGTGGCGGGATGAATTTTGGTGTGGCGCCCCACCATGAATGAATGAAGGTAGCGAAACCATGTTTTTATATAAATGCAATAAAAGTAATCAAAATAGTAAATATTTGAAAATTGAAACCAATTAAAAATGAACTAGACAATCGTGATTACTGTGTCCCATGTAAGATATATTGTTCGTTTTGTATTTTTAAAGTTATAACAGGGTTCAACGCTAAGGATTTTTTTTAGTGGTTCAGATTTTTACTTGCCCTGACAAAATTTTCACCTGGCACCACCAAAAAAAAAAAAAGAAAGTCAATAGATATTTCTTCGCCACACATTTTAAATAATGTGTCAAAAATAACATCTGTGAATCTAGAATTTCTAGTCTGTGAATCTATAATTATTTTTTAAATGTTTATAAATGTATAATGTTTATAATGTATGAGTTTTATGCAAACCAAAAGAGCAGTATGGAAAATGTGCATTATTGTTATTTTATTGTAGCTCTAAATTATTTTTAAAAAGGTCACTTAATTTCAAACATCACATCAAACTTTACTTTAAAAAGTTATGTTGTACCCACGTAAATGTCTGCTTCCAAGATGAAACAGACGTTTTCTTTTAGCCTCATAATTTTATGTTGCCGCCATGTTGCCATCTCTTCGCTGTACTAGTTGTTACTAGGTTATGGAAAAAAATTACGTGCTCACAACATTCAATCAGATAAGAAGAACTGAAAAGCAATACGGTGTTTAGGACATCACAGAGAAGGTAACATTTAAAGGCTTAAAAGCACAAGCTGTTTCTTGATTCTATGTATTTGCACGCAGTTGACAAATAGTCGCATTATATAAAAAATATAATGCTGTTTACTGTCCCAAATGTCTTTCATGCTGGACCGGGCCATCGGGCAGTCCTTATTGTTGAGCCCTGTATAATAAGAAATATTTACTGTTTAATGCACTAATGTCAGGCTCTTTTTGAAAAAAAGTAATAAAAAAAATAACGTAGTTACGTTCGTTAGTTTCGTTCTAAAAATAATCCGCAATAGGCGAAATCCACGAAGTAGCTTTATTTTTTACAGTTATTCTAGATGTTTTAAGGCTGTAAAATCTCTCAGTGTAGCACTTTATACACTTTTCTCAGACAGACATTAACATTTTCACACTTTTCTCTCTTGTTGAAGCACAATGTTCAAACCTTTGTAGAACAATAAGTCCAGGATTATAGAAAGAAACCAAAGATTAAGACCATTTGATCTTCATTTATTTATTCTGTAAAAAATATCTGCGATGCTGCGAAAAGTGAGCCGCATTATATCGATGGACCACTGTACTCTCCTTCCATGACATACTTTTGTCACGTCTTAATAGGCCTTAGTGTTTGATCACCTCATTTGAGTGCTCATTGCAAAAAAAAAATGCTTATATATAATGTATTGTATTGCAAGTATTAAAGTCTGCTTTTATTTGTATTATTACATTTTATTTTGATTTAATGAAATGTACAGTATTTGAGAAAAAATAAAAGAGCGCTTAACTTCTAATTTGTTTCTCAGTTTGTTAAAGAAAATTGTAAAAAAAAATTCACACCTATTTCCACCACATCCCAAATGTGCTCTATTGGATTGAGGTCTGGTGACTGTGAAGGCCATTTGAGTACAGTGAACTCATTGATATGTTCAAGAAGCCAGTCTGAGATGATTCCCGCTTTATGACATGGAAGTAGGCATCAGAACATAAAAAAGATTGGACTGTTATAGTGAAAATAGGTGTGTTGTTGAACATTATGCTAGTAATACTGCTAACTTGTATTGTTTAGAATATTTCCTTAAACTAATTGTTGCATTGAATGACAAAGTAAGTGGTGGAATCTTTTGAACCACAAAGCAGCCACCTGTCCAAAGGTCTGACCAAATTCATAGCAGATTCCATACACTGCTATTCAACTCTGCAGTGTAAATGCATTTGACTACATTCCCCCTCTGCCCCCCGTTCAAGAGTCAACCACAACACCTCGTCATGAAAAATATGAACCGCTATAAAACCGCTATTTTTTTTTGGTTGTGGACAGTGGCAGAATTTTTTCAGCTCACCCATGAGAAACATGGAAAACTCCACCTCCTGTGTGCAATGGTGCGTGAGAAGCAGCTCTCATGTGTCTCAACATCCCGTTTGAGGAAATAACTCTCGCTGAATTCAGCAGATGCTGCATTGTTGCACCTCTTCCCATTATCTAGCCAAAGCTGATCGATTCGATGCGCAACAGTAACAAGTCCTCTCATGTCCAAAATACGACTCCGTATCGGGCTACAGTTTTCTCCAGCTTAGCGTCACGCATTCCCATCTTGATGTGGACACATTATGCGGTTTATACAGCATATCGAGTGTTTAGTCATTTCACCATTTTGCCCCACCACTGCCTCTCGGGCCAATTTAACCAACATTTTTTCCTCTGAACTTACTAAAGTCGTTACTGACTCGTGGCAAGGAGATTGGGTTTAGAGGGCTGCGCTGTGTGTGGAGACTCAATAGCCTCAGTTTGAATGTGAATGGGCCTCCTCAGCAGGTATGCCAGTCTCCTGCCACCAGCACTGTCAACCTGTCAGTCACAGGTATTCATGTCAAGCCCTGACCCACCACAACAGAAAATATCTGACAGACCTCCACACCCTAGCTACATGGTCGTATTTCATGGCCGTTTTTCCTGGTTGCAGTGTTATTCACACTTGTAGCTTAAGTCATTCACATTATATTTAGTTTTTTAAGCTGGAAAGTTAGTTAAAGATTATAAAATGTGGAAAGTAGAGCTGGGTAAATATTAATTGTGTAAAACATAGATATCGATTGTCTGATTTTTGGTCTTCAAGAAATAGAATTGGAACTTTTATTGTCATTGTAGTATTGTACAGCAAAATTAGTTTGGTAGCTCTTATGCTGCATTCACACCAGATGTGAAAGAAGTGTCAAACGTGAGTGATTTACATGTTAAGTCAATGCAAAGACACGAATAGACATCCTGCGACACGATACATGCGAATGAAGCACCGCGAGTTCAGCATTTTTTGCGATTGACAAGTTTTGTGTGAATCACTCGAGTTGGAACATCTGAACTTCAGCAGACATTTGTGCCGCGTTAAATCATGAGCTCTGTCTTGTAGGGGCGTGATTATGACCTACCGCCTGTTGTTGGTGTCCCAGGAGAAAATCTTCCTGCTGACAGTTCATCAAAATGAGCTCGACTCAGACACCTGGCAGACAGAAGCCCTGCCCTTGACACGAATCTGCTTCTATTGTGAAATGGGGGATGGGTATCGTTAAGGTTTTAACGGTATTACTACTTTTATCGATACCACTTATCGGTTCGGTACTTTAGCGGTTCTCTTATCGCTACATTTTGTTTTTCAAAAACAAATTAAACAAAATTAACAACACTTTATTTGATTATTATGTTTTTATTATAAAATAAAATGAAACCAATAATTGTAAAACAAATTTTTAAAAAATTCCAATTTCACTCACGTTTCAGCCATAGAGGACATCCAGAAGAAACACTGTCTGCGCCGAGCACGCAGTATTCTTAAGGAGTCCTCTCACCCTGCTCACAGACAGTTTTCTCTACTGCCTTCCGGTAGTTGCTTCAGGCTTCCCCGGACAAAAACCAGTAGACTAACGAACAGCTTTTTCCCCAGAGCTGTCTCCCTTTTGAACGCTTCCCCCCACTGACTATTTCTGCCCCCCTAATACACCCCCACTCTCCTCATAATTTATACTCCTCACAATCACTGCACTATTTAACATTTGCACATTTAAAAATTGCACATATTCATTGCACTGACTGATTTATTTGAACTGTACATACCCACTGCACATGTTTATTTGTACTTATGTACACACCCACTGTACATATACATTTGTAATAATTTTTTTTTATCTATCTGCACTCTTTAACTTAGCCAGATTACTTGCGTTTCAGCTTATACAAGAAAACAACTTGTTGTGTTTGTTGCTATGGGCATTGTCGCTGTTAACTCAGGGAATGCAACTCATTTGGTTCACTCCGCAAGCTGTGGAGCTGTGTGTGTGCGCAAGTCTGTGTCACAAGCTATGTGTGTGCGCTTAGTGCGAGCCTCAGCTGTGTGCGCGCACAGCAGAGAACTGTGAAGGTTTTTATACTTGACACACTCGCCGGAAACATGAGCATTTCTCATGTGAGATTGCCAACTGTGCAGACAAATATCAAATATCGCAAATTGGAAAAGGTTGGTCAGTTAAGTTATGCTACTGTAAGTAAAGCTTATTTAGCAATAATTCTCCAGTACTAATAGCAGAACCGTTAACGTCACAGCTTATCGATACTTCAGTCTTTTATAATGTACCGATACCGAAGTGGATTTGAACGTGTCCATTTACGCAAAAATATCACGATTTATCCGCGTGTGCCACATCTGGTGTGAACACAGCATTAGGGTGCTTTCACACTAGCACTTTTGGTCCTGCGCCCAGGTTCGTTTGACGTCAGTACATACAGTACGTTTAGCTTCTGTCTTCTGAACTCTGGTGCGCACCCACGAACCGTACCTGAGTCTGCCTGAAAGAGGTGGTCTAGGGTATGGTTCGTGCACTGGTAAAGGCCAGCTCCAGTACTATGAAACATACTCACATACACACACGGCCACTTTAGTTCATCCAATTCACATATACCGCATATGCAAACAGGGCAAGAACATGCAAACTCCACACAGAAATACTAACCAGTCGGGACTCCAACCAGCAACTTTCTTGCTGTGAGGCGACAGTTCTAACCACTAAGCCACCATGCCACCGTTAAACACAAGATTTAACTGTATTAATTAAATAGTAGCACAGTCATAGTACAGCAAAGGGAAGAGTCTAGGGCATTAGCAGCCATATGGGGAAAAGAGGCAACAGCTGAGGTGTTCGCCTTCAGTTTCTCAGCAGCTATGTATGTAAGTGTGTCTCTGTGTGTGTTATGGGGAAAATACAGGCTACAGCTCTCGGAAAGAAGCTATTCCTCAGCCTGTTTGTTCATGCCATGATTGTTATTCATGCCAGTATAATGATACTGTATCAATATGGGAAATTTACGAATTTAAATATGATGTGCCTCCCATCCTGAAGATGTCGCCATCTTTTGATTAAAAAAGTAATCAAAACAATATAAGACCATGACAGAAGGTCAAAGTAGCTAAGTGGACCAGCGCAGTTGAAATTAAAGTTTGATATGTGACAGTATTTCATATTTAAAGGCAATGGCAGCAGTTTTTATTTTGTTAATGAAAATGAGGGTGAAAATGTTTGTTTCCTAAAGCTTGACACAATCTTGACAGGAACTGCACTAGTAGCATGACTGAAAACTATGAATGCACTCGGATCGAAAGAACTAATAAAAGAACAGCACAATACTGTTGACAAAAAAGACTCAAATGTAGTCAAAAGAGATACAAACTAACCAACATTAATTTTAGTTTTATCCACTACAATGCACTGTTCATTCATCTGATGAACGGATCAGAGTGTGCATGCTTACTGGTGTGTGATCATGTGTGTTCATATTACTGGCAGCAGACCTGTGAAATTTAGATGTTTGTCAAGACATTTTTGTTGATGAAATTTAAACTGAATATAAGAAAAGATAAACAAAACCACTATTGTTTGCAAATTGCCCACTAGAGCAAACAGTGTGACAAACACAAAAAGCAACACAGTAAAATATAATATATTCATGGTTCAACATAATCACAAAACCACCTGTCAAGTCTCTAGTAAAATAAGTTTGTTCCATGTTTGTTTCCATATTGGCATGCCTAAACTCACATTTATTCAATTTCCTTCAGCTTAGTCCCTTATTTATCAGGGGTCACCACAGCAGAATGAACCACCAACTATTCCGGCATATGTAACATATTTCAGCATATGTTTTATGCAACGGACTCCCTTCCAGCCCCCACCCAGTACTGAGAAATACCAATACACTCTTACATTCTCTCACACACTTATACACTACGGCCAATTTAGTTCATCCAATTAAGCTATAGCGCATGTCTTTGGACTGTGGGGGAAACCCAGAGGAAACCCACATGAACACGGGGAGAGCATGCAAACTCCACACAAAAATGCCAACTGTTCTGACATTCTTGCTGTGAGGCAATAGTGCTAACTACTGAGCCACAGTTCTACCCTAAGTGAAGTTTATGTTTAAACAAATTTTGAGAGGATCACGTGCTTATGGTTGTTCTCAGCTTTTCCAGCATTATCCCATGATTGATTATCCAATCAGACAACTCCTAACTCACTATAAATAACCAGTGATTTCTTATCTCAATATCTTCGTCTTGAAGAACCCTCCCACAGTTCCAAATAACGCGCACCCTAAGCAAATTGAACACACAAAATTAATACCATAGTCAAGCTCTAAGAAACACTCCTCTACTCAATCATCCATTTCCATCATTTAGCTAGAATAAGCCGGGGGAGTTTATCGAGATCTACCTGAGCTCAAACTCCCCTCTCGCCCTGCAAACGGGAGGGAGCCCAGGGCTCAAGGATCTTACAAGCTCAGGGCTCTCTCCTGGGACAGTATGCCAAACAAGCTTTTATTATCAATCATCAGCTAAGTGTGAATTCTTGAAACTCACATTTTAAATAATTGATGGCTAATTAGAATAAATGGAATCAAAATCAAAGCTATATAAATAAGTATCAAATCATACTGCCTCATTGGTTGCAATGACACCCCTCATGTCATTCCCAACCCATAAGACCTCTTTTCATCTTCAGAATGCAAATCAAGGTACTTTGAATGAAATTCGAGAGCTCTCTGATTCTTCATAGACAGCAAGGGTCCTCAAAATGTTCATAATTCAGTCATATTTTTAATTTCACATATATATGGTTCATATAAATCAAATTGTTTTGGATAAAATAAAAGCATGACCTACTTTCTGGTTATTAAAAGTTTCAGGACTCCTGCTGTCTATAGAGGATCAGATAGCTCTTGGATTTCGCAACAGAAATTTTCATTTTTGAGTGAACTATCCCTTTAAAACAGCATTAGAAAGTCCTTATTCTTTTGAACAACTGATATACTGTGTGAGAAGATGCATTTTTTGACTGTAAGAGGCAACATCATGACTGAAATGAAAAATACTCTTGAGCATGATGTCCTTTTTAAGGTGCATCTTGTGACATACTGTTTTTGATTGATTCATTTGTGTTTTGTCAGTTCATTTGAAAGTGAACTAATTCATTTCATTACTGTCGTTTCATTTGGTGCACCAAGGTTTGAATGGAAGCTTTCACGGATATTTAAATGAACCACATTAACTGAGCAATTGCAGCAGAGTTCATGAACATGTGGTTACACCTCTGGACCGGGGAACATTATTCTACTTTATTTTGCGCATGAGAAAGAACAAAAGGCAAACAAGTCAAACTAAGTGGGACATAATAGTGCTGCCTAATTTAAACTCACAGTGTGGACCAATATCTGCATGGCCCAGTGGACAGCATGGTGCGGTTGAGTGAATGGCACAGCAGGTTGTAAAGTGCTTCACAAACCAATTTTAAACATGGTGTTAGTGTTACCTTTTAAAATCTTTGGAGACGCCAGTGTTTTTCTGGATCTCATCGACTTTATTGTGTGCAGGGAAAATGAGTTGAAATATTAAAAGTTTTTATTCACTGTTTAAAAGTTTGGTATTAATTTTTTGTTGCTTTGTTTATTCACGAAGGACACTAAACTGATCAAAAGTCTAATTTGTTTTATAATTAGAAGCATCTTTACTACTTCAGATAGATTATTAATAGCTGTTCTTTTGAACTTTTTGATTTCTTTTCAGCACAAGAGTCTTGCATCATTATTTCTACAAAAAGAGAGAGAGGATGTTTTATAGATATAAATTTTATAAATAAACTTTCAAAATTGTTAATAAGAAATCATTATAGAGAGATTTCTGAAGGATACTTGAAAACTGGATAAATTGCTGCTAAAAGAATTTCAATATTCATTTATTTTCCTTTAGCTTAGTTTCTTTATTCATTAGGGGTCGCCACAGCGGAATGAACCGCCAACTTATCCAGCATATGTTTTACACAGCGGATGCTCTTCCAGCTGCTGCCCAGTACAGGGAAACATCCATACACACTCATTCACTGCGGGCAATTTAGTTTATTCAATTAATCTACACTGCATGTCTTTAGACTTGTGGGGGAAACCGGAGCACCCGGAGGAAATCCTCGTGAAAAGAAGTTGTGGTGGGACCTAAATGCTTTAATTAAAGGTGTTTTCTGTCACTGTTTGTTTAGCCTGCATTAATGCATTCAGTGTAAATCTGCACAATTAATCATTAAAAGATTATGATCGGTTTGATCGAGAGAGATCCAGTTTTACACTTTTTTAGTTAGTTACAAACAATTAAATAACACAGAAGTACTGGAATAACAGTTTATAGTTCAGATATAAACACTGATGTTTATGGTAAAGATTAAAATTGCTGATTAATGGAACTTGATGCTGATGAATGTTGTAGCAATTACATTGTGTAACCTATGGGTGGCGACAAACAACCATTAGAATTATGTCACTGAATAGGTTTTCAAAAATAATTTATCTATAATAAAACATGAAGTTTTATGTGTGAATTGTTGAATCATTAATCGAAAACAATTATGATATGTTGTACAAGATGTTAGATTTCTATATTTAGCATTATCAGCAACAGTTATCAGCAACAGTAGCAACAATCATTTTTCGTCTTTCTTGATTTTTATTCTTCTTAAAATTACAGGTTCTAAGTTCTGTTTGTTAAAACCAATGTTTTTTGCTGTAACATGTTTGTATAATTGAAAAGCAAATGACATGTGTCTCCCTTTTTTGCTGATCCAAAAATGGTCTGATCCATAAGATTTGTGATCTGTTACACCACTAGTTTAAACACTATTTCACAATATTACTGCTTATATTGTAGTAAATTAAATGAACGCATATGAAAAAAAAACGTAAAAAATATTTTCAGTAATTATAAAGAGCAAATTTGAAAATTATTCTGATATTGTTTATTTGTATGACTAAACATTTCAGGTCGGTTATATCAAATAACCTAATAGGAGGTTGTTGGTGCCAAAGCAGGTGAACTTGATTGGATCATTGCAGCTTGCTCATGATTTACTCTCCCTCATGTAGTTTTATACCTTTATAAATGTCTTTCTTTTGTTGAAAAAAATATGTTTTGAAGAATGCTGATTGCTGGGACCCATCGATCCTCAGAAATCAGTGGGTCCCAGGAACCAGCATTTTTCAGAAGAAACTCAAAGAGGTTTCGAACAAGTGAAGGCTGAGTAAATGATGACAGAATTTTCATTAACCCCTTTTATTTTAACGCCAGTTCACACCAAGAACAGTCATTTTTTAAAAAAGATTATAATAATAAAAGAAAAAAATCTATAGCAATTTACAATAATGTTCTGTTTATTAAAACTGCATGCTGTCATTTTGACACCTGCTGCCTTAAGCCTTATTCAATCGTTCAAGCAACTGTTTATATCAACGCAGAGTGAGCGACTTCCGGCAACCTCCATCTATGCCAGCAACATCGATCGTTGGCGACCAGGTGGGCATGTCAAACGACGCAACACAGTTGAGAATCTTTTAACTTTATGCAAACAAAGACCGACTTTCTTGAGCGACAACCAACAGGAGCACCAGTAGAGCTTACATGATCCTCTCTCAGCTCGCTCAGTGGCTGGTTGGACTCTAATTAGGACTGCACTTGATAATTACAGGCAGGTGTGTTTGATATGGGTTGCAACTGAAATCTGCAGGAAGGTAGATCTCCAGGAACAGGGTTGAGCACCTCTGTGATATAGACTCTTGTTTTATTTGGTTTGGAATAAAAGTAACAAATAATACATTGTAGCATTTTTCTCCAGATTTGGTTTCTTTTTACACCACACTGAGTACGTTTACATGGACACCAATAATCAGATTTTAATATGATTAAGACAATACTCCGATTAAGGGTGTTTTCACATGCCTTATTTAGTTTGTCGAATCGCACTAACGTTCATTTTCCCTCTTGGTGCGGTTCCTTTGGGCAGGTGTGAATGTAGCAATCGTACTCGAGTGCACACCAAAAGCGGACCAAAAAAGCGTACAGAGACCTATTTAAAGAGGGTGAGAGGGTTTGTGGTGAGAACATGATCCGAACTAACTAACAGACCAAACCGCAAAAAGTACTGCACCTTTTTGGACTAATCCAGCTGCCGTGGACCGATGCGCTGTGCATGATAGAATGTGAAGGAAAAATATTTGTTGACAGCGCTTTACCAACAGAAAGAGAGAGGGGGAAAACATTACCTGATGGATCGTTGGTAATCTTTCCGGAAGATGACCATGTCACAGTTTAGCTAAATTATTTCACACCTTCTCCTGAAGTGACCTGTGATGCACCTTCGCCGTTTGCAGTGCCGCTCTTAAACAAATACAAACTATATAGTATACTATGAGCAGGGATACAATAAGCCAGCGCAGTCGTAGCTCCATAGTCAAAAGCGACATATTGTGTCTGCCGGTTTGTTTACTTGTGGGAGTTCCATTGGCGTTTTCCCACATGTGAATTCTGACCAATCGATAAGCAGTTTAGGAAATATGTTTAATAACATTTGGCCAATGAGTGATGTGGGTTTTGTCACATGACTGCATTTTGGTTCTTTTCAACTGGTTTGGACCAAAGCAATCAGTGTGGTGTGAAAACGACCCAAAGACGGCAGAAAATGCTACAATGTATCATTTGTTGCCCTTGGTCCGGACCAAATGAACCGAACTACAGATGTGAAACCTAGGAGTCTACCATGTAAACAGCATTTTTTTTTATTATCTTAATCCCACTTAAGTCATAATCAAACTAAACAGAACTGGAATTAAGACATGTGGAGTATGCCGATTTTAGTCGCATTATTGAAGTGCAGTACAGACATGTGAACACCTTAATCAAACTATTAATGTAGTGTAGGATTTTTCGCTGCATTTTGTGACAGGATAGTCCATACACACATGCTGTTTGACATTATTCTCTGCACCTACTGAGTCAGTGAAGGACCACAGACACCTGCATCATGAAATGCAGAGCTTTTTTTTTATACGACGTGCGGTATCAAATTCTATTAAAACAACACTTCCAGCAGGTCATACTCGCATCAAATATCTAGTTTGTCATGGGGGGCATGCATGAAATGTTTCAAACTGCAGTTGACAGTTGAAGTTGACAAATTAAAAATGAAACACCCGAAATTACTCCGGAGGAAATGTGGATTATGTGCTATAACATGTAAAACAGGATCATGAAAGGAACCTTCAAAATGCAACTCATGTAAACACCTTAATCATATTATTGTCTTATTCAGATTAAGTCAAATAATTTGATTACTGATGTCCATGTAAATTTTTCCACTGATGGGTTGCAGCTGGAAGGGCAGCCGCTGCGTAAAACATATGCTGGATAAGCTGGCGGTTCATTCCGCTGTGGCAACCCCAGATTAATAAAGGGACTAAACCGAAAAAAAATGAATGAATGTCCATGTAAACATAGTCACTGATTGCTCTAGTCTAAATTAGTTGAAATGAGCCAAAATGCAGTCATGTGATAACATCCACATCACTCAGATTGGCCAGATGTGTCATTGAACATATTTCCTAAACTGCTTTTTCGATTGGTCAGAATTAATGTGCACAAATATTCATATGGAACTCGCTAAAGTAAATAAAGAGAGGAGGGAAAGCTGTCAGACTATGCTGACTGATTGTATCCCTGGTCATTGTATATGATATAATTTGTTTGCATCACTTCAGACAAACTATACATTTAGAGAATGAACTTGAAATTAAAAACAATGTTTTCGTGCACTGCAAATGGCCAAGGTGCCAGACTTTTTGGGTACATTCGAGTTCAGATCATGTTCTCTTCATAAACTAACCATTCCCATGTTTGAAAGCGTATCGAGACCACCTCTTCATGCAGGACTTCACCTGTTTAGTTTGATTTTGGTGTGTACTGCAGAGCAATTGCTGCATTTACACATCCCCAAAACAAACTGCCCCAAATGGGAAACCAAACTCTAGCGCAATTCAACCAAACTAAATGAGGCAGGTGCCACCTTATTCTCATTGCATTGTTTCCTTAATTATTGTTATTGTTAAAGTCATCATCCTTGGCTTCTGAGGTGATTTTCTTACCCTGTAACGTGTTTTCCTTTTTTTTCCCTTTCAAGACACTGCATACTAATCTCACACCTTCATTCTCCCACGAATTCCTAAAGGTGACTCAGATCCCTTGCGTTTTGTTTTGTCAGGCTGTTGCAGCTTTGTTGTTTCATCAAGAATGCCAGAGCGTATTGCCATCTAGGTCAACTGGAATATGCAGATGCCTTCATTCAAAACTAGACTGGTAATATATTACATCTAAAAGAGTGCCTGTGCTCTTTTGACCGTGTTTGACCATGCTGTTTGATTGGCAGATAAAAGGAACGTCCTTAGGGCGCCTTCATCTAGTCGGGGTCTCAGCCTGTTCGAGCTCTGCTGAATTGACATTGTTCCTCATGCTCTCGTGGCCCCCGGTTCTGCTTTGATCCCTTCTCATAAACGGGAGGAAGTGTTGTGTGTATCTCTTTTCATCCCATAATATAATCTATCAAATGTGTTTGCCTCAGCATTAACCGACATCGCCATCTCACAGCTGGAGAGATCATTGTTTCCGTAAGCTCCAGTTTAGAGCAAGCAAAGCGGTTGCTTGATTTAATTAAAAGATGCTAACTGTTTTAGCATATGGAATGAGAGGGTTGTGGCCTTGTTGTGTGATCTGAGCAACCATGGGAATATTAAGCCACTGAGTTGAAGGCATGACTTTGCAAGAATTTCAGAAGATGTGAAGGCATTCGGATGTTCTGAATGCTTCCCTGAACCCTAATAGATCCAATTCCAGGTTCCAAATCCAGGATGACTTTGGATTCCAGTTGACAGAGGCACATTTTGTAATCAGTAAACATAAAATCAAGTCATAACTATACGTGACACGCCGCTACATGCGATAAAAGGTATGCTATCTTTAATTAAATTTTTTTTGTAAGAACTATCTGTGACAGCGACACGCACATTTTTTGTTTGTTTGTTTTAAAAATGGTTTCTATTTCTGTGACGGCTGAACAACAGCATGAACTACTATGACAATGATCATGCGATTCATTAAGTGTTAAATGCTACCAACGTGAATTTGAATACCAGTTTATGTAACATTTATTGATATGCTGAGTTCAGAAGCAGATAGTTTAACTCAGATCTTGAAAATAAAATATCTTGCCTAATCTATAGTTTGAAAATGAATGTTAAAACTGTGACTTGGTGCAAACCAACAAATATCAGTCACTCGGTATGTATTTTTAATAATGTTAAATAAGTTTTATACATATAGGGCTGGGCGATATTGCAAAAAACATTATCACGATATCATGTTTCTTATTATTCGTTAACGATAATTATTGAATATTTTTAACAATACATTTAGGAATATTAAGATTTTTTTTATTTAACCACTTTAATTACTACTAACATTACTATGGCAAATTGTTTTAATAGTCAGAGTTGCCTGATGTAGCTAAATTTTTCCAGCCCAAAAGTTGTCCAAAACCTGCCCAAACGCACAAAAATGCGCCCAAAATATTAGGTTAGTATTTAATTTAATTTACATTTATTTAAATCAAAATGAACCTAGTTACTTTAACTGTTATAAATTTTTAACCATGCAGCAAACAACACCAGCAGTCACTTAACCACAACATAACCGGATCACATAGAAATTTTTTCAATTGCGGAAAAAATTATCGATAAAAGTGTCATAACTGTTGTGGGTTTAACTGCAGGTGCTGCGTGATGCGAATGCATGCAAAAGGGAGTCTGAATTTTTTGCCAGGGTGTCAGATTTTGATACAACTTTCCTTCACCTCCTCTAGCAGGTGGGCCCACGCGGTTTGCACTATGCACTGATCACTGCTAACTGAATGGAGTAGGAGCACACAGTTATGTTTTGTTAAATAAGTTACATATAAAATTTACGTTTCAAAACCGCCCAAATTTTGTCAACCCGCCTATGCCATTTTTTACCCACACAATCAAATTCAAATCGCCCAATCTGGCAACACTGTTTATAGTCAAAAACTAAAATATTTAAACTAAATAATTATAATTTATAATAAATAAACCTAAGTGTTAAAGAAACTCTTAAATTTGATAAATAAAATGTTACAAAGTATGTGCAATGGCAAAGTGTAAATGCTGAACAATCAAAGCAAACTTAGATCAACATCCGTAAGGTGTGAATAATAATGATACAGTAAACCCTAAACTCTGTAAACAACAGAAATTATTATAATTAAATCTGAGCTTTCAAGTAAAGGAACCAACAATCATTATTCAAATACATATCGCAACATTACAAATTGTGAAGTTGAATGATGGCTGGGATGCACAAGAAAAGAAACCAAAAAGCCACTTTGGTGACATCCTTACATCCTTTTTTATTTACAATCTCCTAACTGCTTCTACACAGCACTCATTCTCGCATGTTTTGTTATTCTGACTTGAAGTAACAAGCGTAAGCGAGTGGTTTCCTTGCCCATTTGCAATGGGCTTCGACCTCGCGCTTCCCTGATATCTCTTGTCACTAGGCGACCATGAGTCGTTTTTTCAGAGGATGACAAATGGACAAACCGTTGCTGCTGCTCCGATGCAAGTTTTTGGAGAAAAGTAAAAAGCGCTGCAGTGTTTAAGTGTGCTGTGTTTGTCTGAGGTAATTAGTCTGCTGTTATTACTGAAATGTGTATATTTTATACAAAGTGTGAAGCAGTTCTACTTACCGATTATAATTATTATTATTATGAATCGTGGTGCACTCGCGGCATTCCGAAATTTCAGCTGTTTTTCAATTGGTGTACCTGGAAAATGCACGCACGTCAGGTGTGCGCCTCTTGCACAACATGTGCATGTCATTCCCATGTGTGCATCGTGCAAGTCGCTCGCCTTCATTGGAAATAACAAACTTACACTCTAAGCTTATTGACATTCCTTCTGCATGTGCTCAGCAGCCACATTGTAATAAAACTATAGCTTTCATAACGAATCTTCATACCAAACTTTTTTTTATCAAAATTGACAATGGTGTTTGGTCAATAAATACAGATACCGATTTTATCGCTCAGCGGAACGGCTGGTATTAAAATGTTCTGTTGTGTTATATCTGGTGTGGATGGACAAATTGTGTGTCGTATGTTGTTAGGAAAAAGCTTGTTTTCAACATCAACAAAAAATACAATGAGACCCTATTTCTAGGGGTGTCAAAATTAATAATTTCTATGGTGCATTTCGATGGAGACAAGGACAATTCGGACAATTCTGAATGTCTATATTTTATGTCTATATGGTTTATTTGATGTTGGATACATTGAAGAAGCATATTTTCTTTGAGCAGGTAAAATTAAAGATTTAGTTCATCTATTTGACTGCTTGTATTTAATGACAAAATTATATATGAAGTAAAAGAAAGTTGTGATGCATTGTGATATCGAACTGAACAGAATCAATGACATGATGCTTGTAATTGAACCACTGTTACAAGTGTTGTAGTTTTGTAACCAGTGTAGGCTTATGTCCGTTTTTGCAATCAGTGGTCACAGAGATGCTTTAGCATGTTCACCTGCTCTTGTGACCACTTCTATGTAAAAAAAAAAATCAGCAAGAACTTACCTCTTGTTTCGTCATGCTCTAAGCCACTTTCTTGGGTTTGCTAAGCGTAACGCATGTATTATTGAATATACAAACCCATGCTTCAGAGCAAGCAGGAAAGCAAGCAAATGAATAGGGCATGGATGGCAACCATAGTTTTGATGACAGGCCAAGTGTTATGTGCAGTCTAAGTACCTAGTTTTGGTCTGCTTTCTCTCAAAAAGTCTCTTAATGTTCACAATTTGGGTTAGAATGCATTGAACAGGTGGTCTTTTGCGGCTGTTTGAACACGTTCAACCAAATGAGCATTTACGCTATAAAGCGATCTGATTGAATGCTCTTAAGACCCGTTTCCACATTTATTTAGCATCCTCTTGTGATTATAATCATGTAAACATATTAATTCCTGGTGTAAACAGGGCCTAACAGTGTGCTTTTTCAATGAACTGACTATCGCTTTTCGTTTATGTACTTCATTAGTGTAACATCTGTTAGCTATCGAGCGTGATCATTGAACGGCATTTTGGTATTACAAGGAAAAGGATGAATTCACTGGTAATTTTGTAAACAATGTTATGAAAAAAGCTGTGCTACTACTCAGTACTGCATCTCAAAAAATACCTGGGATTAATCAAGTTTAACTTCTACATAGGACCGGGCCGATAAACAATATTATATTGAGTCGTGATCAAATTTATGTCAATAACAATTATAAGCTCTAGACTTTTTTAGTCTATATTGATCTAAGAGCCAATCACACCCCAGAAATATGTAACAATACAAATCTAAAAGTGTTTTGATATTAGAGATGTACTGAATTTCCGTCTACCGAATATTTATCGGCCGGAAATATGTTATGCTATTTAATGGACCCTCTAATTTTTGTGGCTTTATTTTAAGTTCAATTTCAATTGTTTATTGTCATTTGCACAGTAAGGAAACACGTTTCCCTGTACAATGAAATTCTTACTTTGCCATCCACAGTGAAGTCATACACATAACATACACATCATACACGACCATATATATATATATATATATATATATACATAGATACATAGATGGAGTAATGTAAACATGTAAACAATGTGTAGTTGTTCTTAAGTTTGTGCTTATTGTGTAAAAAAAAGGTGCCTAGAGCAATTGGCTTATGTGCAAACAACAGTATAATGGCCGGAGCAGATTGAGTGCAATTGTATGCATTAATAGTGCAAATTGGGATGGAGAGTAAAGTGTGCTACTGAGCAAAGAATGAAACTGTTTGTGTCCACTGGTTATGCGTTTAAAAGTCTGATAGCTGCTGGGAACAAAGAGTTCTTGAGTCTGGCAGTCCTGCATCTCACACTCCTGTACCTCCGCCCTGAGGGTAGAAGTGTGAATAATCTGTGTTGTGGGTGCATGGGTTCTTTCAGGATGGAGGCAGCTCTCTTGTGGACTCTGCGATCGTAGATAGTCTGCAGAGAAGACAGTGGGGTCCTGATGATCTTCTCTGCGGTCCTCACCACTCTCTGCAGACGTTTGCGGTCCTTTATGGTTGCGTTACCATACCACACAGTAATACAGCTGGTCAGGATGCTCTCAACCACACAGCTGTAAAAGTTGCTGAGGATCTTAGAAGACCAAGTTTCCTCAGCTTCCTTAAGAAGTACATCCGCTGTTGTGCTTTCTTGACCAACTAGGTGGTATTCATTGTCCAGGTGAGGTCCTCACTGATGTAAACTCCCAGGTATTTAAAACTGCTCAACTGCTCATTGTTGGAGTACTCTTTTTAAATCTGGAAGCATTATTAACAACCTATATCGAAATATATATATTTTTTTATCGTTCAATATTGAAAATAATTATCGAGATTGCATTTTTGCCCAGCCCTACTATTACCTAATATTTATAAAAAAGCATAATATTGCAAAGCATAAACATATCAGTTGGTCTGAATATAGAAGCTTCTATGGATGGTGGTGAAAAAAAAAGTTTCAACTTGTTAGATATTTAGAACAGTTTTGCTTGGTATGACACAATTTCTGGAGTTCTGAGTTTCATTTCCCTGTCTCTACATGCCATATGGCCTCTTGGGTGGTTTTTGGCTATTGAAACCTGTGATGGATTCCAGACCTTCTGCCCTCAGTCTCAGGTTTTGACTAAGTGAGACTACACTAAACAGAATCATAGCGTCATTATATCATGATGACCCTAATTTCTATCATATGATATCTTTATGTTATCTGCCATTTCCCACTGCTAGACAATACATGGATCATGTTTGCCAGTCAAAGCTGGAGTATAGCAGCATTTAGCAGTTATGTGTTGAATCATGCCAGTGTGCCAGAAGGAACTGATGGCTTCCTGTTTTAGAAACAAGATGTTTTTGTTGACTGTAAGACGCTTAGCTCTTTCTCTCTCCTGAAGCTAAGCACACAGTAACGTCTGTTATATCTTCTGTGCAAAGACTACAGTGTAGCCTGAGCTTAGCATGAGGTTTTCCCAAGGGAAATACCCAAAAATACTCAAGTGTGTACATTGTGTTTTACTTCGAGCAATTGAGAGACAATGGAAAAGCTCTGAAAAGCTTCTTTGTCATTCATTAAAACACGTCTCCTGCTGGGATATTTATGATACCTGCGGAATTTAGCTTAGAGATAACTTTTGTAAAGCAAGGATTATGAACTGCCTTTCTTATTGTTTTTTGTACCATTCTAAGAAACTTGATTGTAATGTTATTAAGATATTTACATAAGGAAAATTATTTAATTTACAATGAATAGGCCAGTGGTTCTCAACCGGGGGAGCGTGGGGGTGGGGGTGGGGGGTGTCGGGGGGTTGGGGTGCAAATAGGCTATAGGATGGGAGGGAAAAAAAAGAAAATTGTTTTTTTTTTTTTTTTTGCAAATTTGTGATCTTTGTTCAGATTCATCAGATCTATTTTCGCTGCTAAAATAGACGAAAACAGCCATTATTTCATCAAAAATATAAGTGACATTATATTAATAATTTGTTTGTTGTTAACTGTCAAGAAATCAGTTTCACATTTTTAATCGTGAGGTGATGGTAAATTAAGTGAGGGTCAATTGTCAGCTCCCTTGGTCGTCAGGCCGTGTGATGTATGTTGCTGAACTCTATTCAAATGTTATAATTATAAAAATACTACATTTTGAAATTTAACTGCAGTATGTCAATTTAGTTTATTTGTGTGTGCTGCACTCATAGACTTTAGAAAACAGTGCTCATTTGTTTGATTTCTCCTCGAGAAGCTGCGCAAGCCTCAAAAGTCCTTGCCTTATTCGTATTCGTTTTTTCATATTCGTCATTTGGTGGCTGTCAATTGTAGGGGTGTCAATGGGGCCACTTGCAAAAGGTTGAAAACCCCTGGAATAGGCTATTTACTAAAAAAGCCAAAGGAAAGTGAGTGAGGCTGTTTTCTGTCCTGTATTAAACCCCCCTCAACAGAACACAATATTTGATTAGGTGTGGCAGATTGTAGACTGTAGATTGTAGGAAGTATATGTCCTCTGGTTTGATTGGCAGTTTGCATATTTAAAATTTTCCAACACTTAGCATCTAAGATTAGGTCCAAAGTTTGGAAGGATTAGCTGTGTGCCTGCCAATTGCATGTAGGGTTGTCAAAAATATCAGTTCAATACCAATCAAAACAGAAATTTTAAAAACATCCATTTCCTGTTTAAATTTGCTACTTAAATCTTGAGCACATTTGTAGGGTGTTTTTACACCTGCCTTATTTGGTTTGTTGAATCGCACTAGAGTTCGTTTTCCCTCTTGGTGCGGTTGGTTTGGGCAGGTGTGAATGTAGCAATCGCACTCGAGTGGGCTCCAAAAGCGAAACAAAAAAGCACCTTCTTGAAGGTACGCTTTCAAACGAACTCTGGAGTAGTTTGTTTGTGATGCGAACATGATTCAAACTAAAACAGACCCATCCGCAAAAAAGTACTCTGCCTTTTTAGTCTAGTCCAGTCTGATGCGCTGTCCCATCTTATGGGGTGTGGAGAAAAAGTATTTGTTGACAGCGCTTTACCAACAATTTTAAACAGAGAGAGAGAGGGAAAAACATTACCTGATAGATTGTTGATAATATTGTCGGAAGATGACCATGTCAAAATTTAGCTAAATTAATTCACGCCTCGGCAACGCGGTGGCAGAGTAGGTAGTGCTGTCACCTCACAGCAAGAATGTCACTGCTTCGAGCCTTGGCTGGGTCAGTTGGCGTTTCTGTGTGGAGTTTGCATGTTCTCCCAGCGTTCGCGTGGGTTTCCTCCGGGTGCTCCGGTTTCCCCCACAGTCCAAAGACATGCAGTACAGGTGAATTGGGTAGGCTAAATTGTCCGTAGTGTATGAGTGTGAATGAGTGTGTATGGATGTTTCCCAGAGATGGGTTGCAGCTGGAAGGGCATCCGCTGCGTAAAACATGTGGTGGATAAGTTGGTGGTTTATTCCGCTGTGGCGACCCCAGATTAATAAGGAGACTAAGCCGAAAAGCAAATAAATGAATAATTCCCGCCTCCTCCTGAAGTGACTTATTTATTAGCTTATTTATGGGTGTCATTATTTTAAAGATTATATCTTGAGCATCTGATTTTTCCTTGCTGCTGCTTATTTGCTTTCATTTTTTCGTCTCATTCACGGCAAGTTCAGGCGAAGTGTTTAATAATCCCATGGCAGGAAAATATACATTTAGAATTCAAAGAAAATATGTTAATATTAATAAAGAATCATAAGTTTGATCCTATCCATGTTGTAAGTAATGCCCTTAAATAATGTAGCTACAGTATTAGTTGTCAGCAAGTTTCAGTGTATATTGAAATTGAAATAAGACAAAAAAATTTGAAATTGAGATAATAAATATTGTTATAGCAACACTTGTGACTGCTTTGGAAAATAGCACTCATGGTAGACGTCACTGATCATGAAGGAAGGTGTAGTCTGGCACATTTATTACCAACGACAAGTCAAGGTTTTATCAAGAAAAAAACTAAATAAAAATAAAATAAAAAAATTTGCATAATCTGACATAGTGACTTTTGTAACCGACAATAAAAATCATGTGATCTGAGCGGGGCTTTAAAGGTGCTGTATGTTAGTTTTTGACTCTTTTTAAAGCATAAAAATACCATAATATGTGTGCAGATATTTAAGAAACATCCCAAGTGAACATACTTGTTTAACTGAAAAACAATGTTGAAGTCAGATATTCTGCTTTGAATATAGTTTTTTCGTGCCAGAAAGCTGTCTTTGTTTAGGTAAATTTAACCTGCACAATGCCAGTTTAGCCAATTATAATTCAGCACCTTGGGTCGCTTTGTTGGAAAACAGCGTATTTCATTCATTCATTCATTCAGAAAGGCTCTGAAAGCATGCGTCCGTGACCGAAATGGGCAGTATCAGATGTTAAAATGAGACAGATTCAGTTCCACATGAGGTTATTAATTAGCAAATGATATAAATATTACGAATGTAAACCTTACGTGAGCAGGTTACGTTGTAACGGCAAGTCCTAACAACACGCTTTGTGATGAGATATGCAGTGATGAGCAATTTGGCTGTTTGCACCAGACGAAACACGACAGAAATTTAAAAACAGCCTTTCAGAAGCACAGAATATGCACTCACTCACTCACTCACTCACGAAACAGTAAGGTTTATAATCTATGTATTACCTGTTAACCCTCTTTAACATCATTAAATGTAAATGCTGAATCACTCATATGTTTTAGTTCTAAAGTTCAATTTCAAACGGTTTATTGTATTTTCAAGATCTGAGGTGAACTATCTGCTGCTGCTTTCAGTATAAGGGATGTAATGTAAAAAGCATTCAAACTCACATTGTTAGCATTTAGCACTAAATAAAGCACACAAGGTTTACCTGAGGTGATCACTGTCATAGGTTTCACATGTTCAGCTGTGAGAAATAGAAGCCGTTTCTAATATATCAATTCAAGGTGTTGGTTAGAACCAAAACTCCTTTTTATATGGAAACTATTCCCTCTATCACGTGTCCTTGCTTTTATTTAGAACACAGTTTAAATCACTCCCTCCTGTACTCAATCTGGCAATCCGCGCTTGCGTTTGTTTTGATCCAGGAGTGCAATACCTAGTTCAACCACTGGGTGTCAAACTTACATACTGCACCTTTAAGTGAGATGCGTCAATTGGCCACTTCACAGATGACAAATTGTTCTGCTTTAGTGAGATTAGCCCACCTACTTTATAAAAATAATATAATGCTGTGTTCCAGACAAAGTTGGATGTACATGTAGGTATTTCAGCAGTCAATTGTCCTACTTCCAACCTCAGTGCGTCAATTACGTGTCATATTTGCATTTTCACAAAACATCAGGTGTGGATATTTCATAACTTTTCATATTTTATAGCGAAACAAATCTAATGAAAATGTAATCTGAATGCAACTGACGCAAAACAAAAGAAACATATATTGCACTATTAAGATATAATCTCAGAAATAGTCTTTGTTAAGTGGGTTTCCACTCATTTTGTGCTGTAAACATAGCTAAAAGCTTGTTTTGCATGAACTTAATGTTTCAATTTCTTACGCTCACCTTTTTAAATCACGATTGTGGTTTAAAATCGTTTAATCGTGCAGGCCTAGTTTAGACACACTATTACATAATAAAATAGCACATTCCACAGCCTGTCATTTGGCTTCAGTAAAAGCTGTTTTTAGACTAACTAGAAAGTTATTTTTATAGTCCAGTGGCCTTCTTATATCTGTAAAGATTGTTTAGTTCATCCTTCAAGACTAATCTTTTGATGAATTATGATTTCACGTTGAATATTCTGTCTGTGTTGAAGCTGTGATGGAGTTTATTCATGAGGATATATGAACTATCACAGGGATTGTCAGTTCTCATTTGTATTTCTCACAGTTAGCACTTTGTCACAAGGTTATGTAAGTCCCCATCCTTGAATGTATCCTGTTTGCGTCAGGGCGTATAATTAATGTACAGTGTTTAATGCAAATGAATATATCTCAAGGAGAAAGCCTCAATCTCAATCACTTTGGAAAAAGTCACTTGTACGGTGCAGCCCAAGGTCTCCGCTAAACTCCGATCAGCTCTTTGCAGAAGTGGAGCGCTGGAACGCTCGAGCTGGAGACTTCTGTGACCTTCTTGTGGTGTGGGAATTTGACACCTGGAGATGGATTTCCCAGCTATCATAGTTGGTGATGTAATGGAAGTTCAGGCGTAACAAATGAGGGTGGCAGCCAGGTCATCACTCGTCCCGTGCACAGGTGGTCCCTTTTTGGGACACTTTGGAACTCAGTGTCGTCTGTCTGCAGACTGCTATGGAAACTTGTCGGGATTTGGCTAGCCGGAGTTTAGGTTACATCCCTAACTAATACCTCAGTAATTTTAGGAAATATATACTTTTTCTCCAAATTCGGGTCATTGGCATGACATTTTTATTCCTTTACCATGCTCAGCATATATAAGTGCACCCCCACAAATCTCTCATTTAAATTTTCTATAGGATGCTTAACAATATTATATTTGTGCATATACATTAGTTTAGTCAGTACTGAAGCCAAATCTGGAGCTAATCTAACAAAATAAATTACAATAATGGTTCAAAAATTTGTAGCCCAAATTTATATGTTAGGGAAAAATATTAAATAAAAATGTCAAAAATAGCAAAAGTCAAGTGAAACAAAAAATAAATACAATTTAGTTAAAATGTAGTCTGTAATTGTTTTGCAATATTTTGCATGAATTTAAATGTATTATCTTTAAATTTCTAAAGATGTTCTGTAACTAAAATATTATTTTAATAAATATATCAGTTTAATAAAATCTGTTTTGTTCAAATGCACTAATATTACCCATATTTACTGAGAAATGCATAAAACTATTCATTTTCAAAATGGGGTGTACTCATTTATGCTGAGCACTGTATACTTTACTCTTATTTTTTTTAAGTATGTATATTTATGTTTATTTATTTATATGTATTATGTTTTTATTTCTGAATTAAAATAATTTTTGTTGACTGGGAGAAAAGGAAAAAAAAATTGGTTGATACAACTGTTGTAAAATCATAATTAAGATTAAAAGGGTTAAATAAAATAGAATTATTGTAGTTTAATTAATCTTGTATTATTATGTATTAAAATAATTAAATATCATTTTATATGATTAAATCAGTTATAATGTATCACTTTATTATTAATACACTGTAAAACCCAACAGTCAACTTTATCAAATGAAATGTGTAGTTTAAATTTACTGAAAAATTGACTGTAAGTTAATTCTACTCAATTGAAAACAGTTTTGAGCTCAGTGTTGAAGGTAATGACTTAAATACCTCATTATTTCAACTTAAATGGGGGTAAGTTCACAGTACTCATACAAATGAGTTTTTTTTAACTCAAACAGTTTGTTGCTATCGGTTTCCTCAAACGTTTTGAGTTGCCTTAATTTATCGGATTTTACAGTGCTAAAATTGCTTAGTTTGCTCAAATGGATTTTCACAGTGCTCATTATTAGTTTGTGAACTTAAATGGTTTGTTGCAATTGATTTCCTCAAATGGTTTGAGTTACCTTAACTTATGGGTATTACGGTGTAATACTACTAATAATAATAATAATAAAAACATTGTATGAAATGGCAATTGTATGAGTTTTTTCAACTTATTTATTTATTTATTAATTTATTTATTTATTTATGTATTACTAAAAACTGTAATAAATAATTGAAATAGCTTTAACAAGTTGTAATAATTTAAATATTTAAAAATAATTGTATAATAATAAATCAGTTATAATGTATTGTTTTATTATTAATAACATTAGTAGGAATATTATTTTTATTAATATTATTAATATTATTTTTATTAATATTATTACTAAAAACTGTAATAGATTAAGTTGAAAAGCATTATTAATTTAGCTTTAACAAGTTGTAGTATTGTAAATAATTAAATATAAATGTGTATTACATATTATTATTAATAATAATATTAATAATAATAATAATAATAATAATAAAAATAATATTAATAACAACAATATAGCCTTTAAAAATAAATAGTTCAGATTTAATTTAATCTTTCATTATGACTTTTTTGGACTTACAATTTTTTTTATAATAAATACTTTTATTGCAGTTGCTTTAATATCATAATGAAAAAAGCAACAACTAAATTTTTTTTTTTAAATGGTATTCTTTTAAAAAAATGGTATTCTTATAGTTTGACAACATATTTTACTGTCATTTATTTTTTTTTTCTATAAATATTTATTTTCTTCATAGATATTCTTGACTTTGACCCATTTAACATCAAGCTACTGTGTACTCTGCATCGTGCTAATAAAGGGCCAGGAATACTTGACTCATTTGGTTTATACCAGTCTGACTGACTGGCTATACAACGGCAAAAAAAAGCAGGCACACACTTAAATTGTGTGTTCTGTACTATCCAATTTTCCCAGACATAGACCTGTTTAAATGTGTATATGAGGTCAGACACTATAACTAACAGCTCTCGGTGTTGTAGTCTGATGCTTGAAGTATGGTTCCTACAGTCTTTGCGTAATTGTGAAGTTGGATGTAGTGCTTGTCACTTAAACATTGGCCATAATCTTTTACTGTATACTTGCAAAAAGAATGGGGGGGGGACTAGTTGCTAAGTGTTTTCTTTATAGCTTGGTTTTCATCCTAACATGAAGAAAATTGTACAAAGGTATAAAAAAGAACAAATTCCTAAAGGAAATTTGATGTGTCATATTTATTCTAGGACATTACATTAATGTTTTCCTCTCTTTGTATATGGAAAAACAAATATTGAACACAATATTTTTTTTCTCTAGACTTCATAATGTATAACTTTTTAAATATTTTTTAACATGTAACTTCCTCTTTTACCACAGTAAAGCTCAAAGTGTCTTTTTTCCAATGATACTCAGTTTGTGTTTGTAGCTTACCGGAGTCAGGAACTGTTACTGTTTAAAGTTAGGTAGGTGTAAATCCCCAAAATTGAGTGATGGCTAACAAGATAAGTTGTTTGGGTGTTGGTAGATTAAATTGCAACGGATGTGACGTAACCACTTTTTTCACCGGAGTTCAGCGGAGTCCAACAGAGGCTACTACTGCAGCCACACACCTTATGGTTCGTATTCATGCAATGTAATAGCACTTTAGATATGCTGAAATTCAAAATCGTTGTAAACACAAATAAGTGTAAATAATTAAGACGTGAACTATTCCTATTTTAGTCACATTATTGAAGAGCAGTACAGACCTGAAAAGACCGTAATCAAACTACTAACTTTGTGAAGGACTTTTAGACACATTTTGCGACAGTACATACACACACGGCTGTTTGACACTATTCTCTGCACACACACACACACACACACACACACACACACACACACACACACAC
>CAIGQZ010001336.1:35077968-35097136 GCA_903798205.1 Danio tinwini
TCACTAGCATTCTCCCTCTTCAAAAAAGAAACAGAAAGAGCAAATGTTTGTGTCCATTCAATTGAATTGATCCCAAACAGACTGGCAGAATGTCAAAGATATTGATGTTCACACGCACACTTACACACACACACACACACACACACACACACACACACACACACACACACACACACACACACACACACACACACACACACACACACAATATACAATATACAATACACACATACAGTAATATACAATACTCTACAGCAGTGGTTCTCAACTATCCGCCACATTCTGTCTTTATATTCTGCACTTTGTTTGTCGTATGGCTCATTTTCACTGTGTGGTTCGGTATGCTTTTATATCCGGCTCCACTGTCAAAAGGTACCAAAAAACAAACTGTACCGTACCACTGTAGCTTTCTGTCGTACACCACGCCCATTAAAAGTGTACCATTGGTACCTTTTGGCAGTGGAGTCACAAGCATGATAAAGGTGACCCGTACCGAACCCTACCGGACCACTCAGTGGAAACAAACCAATAAAGTGCTCTGTGCTACAAGGCAAAATGCATTAATATGACAGATACCATTTTAGATTTTGGCTTTCACTTGTACAGTGGCTCTGAATAGTCAAACCCCCTCTTAAAAGGCTTACTACAGTTGCGAAAAATGGACCAAATTTTTTTTTACGACAGATAAAAGTTTTGAAGGCAGTGTTTAGACATGTTTGACACTGTATTTATTTTTATATTTACTTATTTTCACCATATTCATGAATTTGGCCTTTCCATCTCTCATTTGTGATGCAATACTGTAAAATGCTTATTATAACAGGGTGATGCAATATGGAAGCATAGCTAATAACTCATTATGGAGCTAAACTTGAGGTAAGTTTGTGTTTTTTCTGGTCGAAATATGAACCCTTCATCATGCCTACCCTCATTGTTTTGATTTGCTCGAGAGTTTGCTTAACAACGTATGTGTGTTTGGCCTATGAGACCTCTGTTGTTCTTTTTTTTCCCCTCCGTGGCTCTTGCCATCTGTGAAGGGAGATTGTTGACTTTCCATTAGTCTTGATCTGCAAGAGGCCAAAGTTCAGCAGTTCTGCAGGGACTGAGGACAGTGTGCGGCGCATGTCTCTCAGAGTTAGCGCTGTGATCTGAGCTGTCTGTCTGTCTCTGCTTCTTTTGGCCTGTGTGGCAGCACTGTACGCCGCTCCCTAGCCTGCAATGACAGACAGCTGAGGTCAGTGAGGTAAAATCTCAAAGTGAGTTTCGGCAGATTTGACTTGAACAGTTTGGGGGGAAAAAAAGCGACACCTTGTTCCACTTTGTTTCCAGAACTGTCGGTGCATTCAAAAGCACCTGGGAGGCTCTGAACCTGAACAGGTTGGGCTGTTTTACTTGTCTCACAATTTGCTAAATATGGATGTAGTCAAGCCAGAATGAATAAGCAGATTTAATTCAGTTAAAAGGGGATATACATTTGAATTTCCTATCTTTTACTTTGCTTGATCAGTTATGTCCATGTAACTCACTCACATGTTTGTCACTTTAATGATATAATTGATATTATGTGCAACTAAACAGTGAAGGGGCGTGGCCAGAGGCACTGTAATGTTATAGCAGAGAAAGCTAAAATGCCGTCCAAACTCTGCGATTTCCACAGAGCTTGTTCTGTTTCTGTATTTGAGCTTCCAAAGGACATGACACAAAAAGAGAAGTGCTTACAATAAAAATTTTATTATGTTCCAGAGAATTATAAAAAATATATAACTAGCATTTGACAATGAACAGCTTCTAGAATCTCTCTTAGTTCAGATTTGGCTAGAAACTCTATAAAGAAGGAGCAGCTACAGACATAGTAGAAGAAGCTGTGGATTATGAGCCACAACCTGTAAGTATTTTTATTTGTTAAAACTGATCTATTACATGTATAGTGTCTAGTGTTAAGGGTATGTTGTTGTGAGGACATAAACAAGGATGTAAACAATGGGAAATGCTGTTTGGCACCATTAACAATTTAGCTACAAATTCATATTTATTCATCAAACCGCTGTAAACACCCACAATCTTCAGCAGCACTACATTGTCTTTCTATGCGGCCGCTTTCCTTGTGTTTTACATCTCAAATAACGAACTCACAAGAGATATGTGAACATTTTAATTTTACTTACACATGCTTATTCCGAATGTATGTGAAAGACATTTTATTTTACATGAGGTTCAACTGTGTCCTTTTTATTTTCTGTCTGATTTAGACTCAAACTGCCCTGGCTAACAGCTAAACAGATTGACAGTATTTACACAGCGTGTGCTAGTAGAGGCGTGAAGCTTTTCCTGGTAATGTGGAGCCGATCCGCGAATCACCACACATTATGTTAGCTGACCAATCAGAGCCTCTTCAGGGTGGCCTTTCGGAGGAATTATAAAATATGACAGTCATTTTCATGTTAGCTGAGTAGCAGTAAATAATCAAAGTAAGATAAATGAAAAAATAATGTGATTTTTTACAAATGAAGCAGGAGGATACATTGCTTTGCATCTTATAAACACAACTTAAAAATACACTCTGGACCAGCCCTTTAAATAATCGGTATTGGCCAACTTGCTTTTCTGTTTGACTTAAGTGATTGGGACTTTTTTGAATGCAGGACCTCTATTTTGACAGAACTTACAACTCCAGTTAATATGTGTATAGTATATATTGTATATATTGGACCACAAAACCAGTCATAAATGTCAATTTTTTTGCTAATTAAATAAGATTTCTATTGATGTATGGTTTGTTGGGATAGGCCGAGATATAACTATTTAAAAATCTGGAGTCTGAGAGGTAATAAAAATGAGAAAATAAATAAATACTGAGAAAATAATAATAATAGTCAATGATAATAAATAATAATCTTGAAAGTTGTCTAAATGAAGTTCTTAGCAAGTTTCCCAGTACTGGGTTGCGGCTTGGAAGGTCATCCGCTGCATAATATGCTGGAATAGTTGGCCGTTCATTCTGCTGTGGCGACCCCTGATAAATAAGGGATTAAGCTGAAAGAAAATAAATGAATAAATGAATGAACTTCTTCGCAATGCACATACAGCAACTAATACAAAATAGCTATAGGGAACGTGATCTTTACTCAACATATAATAATTCAGTTTGCATCACCTGCATGAATTGAAAACATAAAAAAGAAAAGGTTTATAGTCAAATAATCCACTACTGTTACCGTTAGAATTATTTTGTGGGTTTTTATTATGTGTTTTTTCCACTGAAACTATACATTTCGCTCTACATTGTAAATTACACTCATACTGCATTCATGTGAATTTTAGTGCAGCTTATTTATTTTTAAAAACAGTATAAAATATACACGATCTTTATTGTGTGAATGTGTGCAGATTATCCATGTTAGAGTTTACATTATGTATCAGAGTATCATCCAGGTATATTTCCCACAGACTCATTAATCAAAAACACCTTATTTTTTAAACCCCCCTAGGACAATTTTGTGGAACCGGCAGCAAATTAGTCTCTGGGTTTTGATGTCACAGCTGCAGCGTTCTTTCTGACGTGATAAATATGACTTCTCAACTCATAAATATGACCTTCCTTGGAGGACTTGAACACACCATTAAGCTCCCATTCTCCATGTTCATTAGTTTACTGTCTGTTGGCTTTAGGTCAGCCATCGGCCACCATGCTTTCTGAGATATCAGCATCGGCCATCAAAAATCAATACCAGTCAACTACTTGAAGGCCACACATATTCTCATCATAGGCCATCATTGGGATTTTTCAAGTAATATATGTGAAATGCCAGGCGCATTTAGGAATTCGTTCATTCTAACAATCCAATTCTTGAACTCTTAAGTTAAGATGATAATTCAGGAAAATGGTAATGACTTTGCTGCGTTCCTGCTGAGCTGCCCTAAAGCATTCGGTTAAGGAAGTAAATTGCTTAGACCCATTTAGCCTCAAGGTGAAAGCACCCCGTGTCCTCAAAATGGAGGGAAGAGGCGTCAGAGTCAGCAGTCCTCATAATCGTGAGGCGGTGTGTTACAGTCTACGCTGGTCCAGTTCCCAGACTTATCCCTTTACCACATGAATGTCTCTATTGTCCGGTTCAGGACCAGATGGGAAATGCGTGGTATCCAACTCGCCAGCTCTCCATTTTTTAATCCCAGTTTTGTGAGAAACTGAGCTGTTGGGAATCCTGCTGTGGCTGTAGGCCAAGAGACCACAGGTGCGTTACATAAATTCCAAGCTTTTGCCAATTAAATATCAGTGTTGGCTATGACCTCGTACCACACTAAAGTGCCAAGTTACATTTGCCATTTATAACATTAACGTCTACAACTTTGATGTTAGACTTTATTTTGGCTGTCTTGCCTAAAGCACAAAATGGAAGATAAATCTGCAGCAGCATTTTCTTGCCAGTGCTTAAAACTGGTACTGTATCAAATTGTAATGATGATTCGGGTTTTGTGACATGCCATGTTATCCTGTCGGAAGTAGCCAGAACAAGACAGATACTCTATGGTTATAAATGGATGGACATGGTCAGCAGCAGTACTCTAAGGTAGGGCTGGGCGATACTGCAAAAAAAAAAATTAAAAATCACAATATGTTTCGAATAATTTGATATAGATAATTATTGAATATTTTTTAACAATTCATTTAGGAATATTAGGATTTTTTTAACCACCTTATTTTAATTTAACAACATTACTAAGGCAAATAGTTTTAACAGTCAAAAACAAAAACTTATTTAAACAAAATATCTGATCTCTTTATAATAAAGTAAACATAAGTGTTAAAGAGATTCTTAAACTTGATGAAGAAAATGTTATAAAGTGAGTTCAATGGTAAAGCATAAATACTAAACGAACAAAGTAAACTTTAAGATGTGAATAATAATGATACAGTAAACCTCAAACTCTGTCAACAACACAAATTATGATAATCAAATCTGAGCTTTCAAGTAAAGGAACCAACCATCATTATTCAAATACATATCACAACATTACAAATTGTGAAGTTTAATGACTATATTACCCCCTATGCTAAAAACTCTTTCAGATGGGGTGCTAGTGGCTGGGTTGCACATGAAAAGAAACCAAAAAGCCACTCTTGCAACATCCTTTTTTGTTTACAATCTTCTCAATGCTGTTAGCCACCGCACTCATTTTCGCATGTGTTGTTATTCTGACCTGACATGACAAGTGCATGTGCGTGGATTCCTTGAACATTTAAATGGACCTTGCGCTCGCGCTCCCCTGGCATCTCTTGTAACTAGGTGACCATCAACCGTTCTTTCAGAGGATGACAAACAAAACATTGCTGCAGCTCCGATACTAGTTTATGGAGAAAAGTAAAAAGCACTGCAGTGTTTGGGTGCTCTGTATTTGTCTGAGGTAATTAGTCTGCCGCTATTACTGAAATGTGTATATTCCATACAAAGTGTAAAGCAGATTGATTAGTTCTACTTACATGAATCATGGTGCGCTCTTGGCATTCAGAAAAGTTCAGATATTTTTAACTAGGTGCGGCTGAAAAATGCATGCGGTTCATGTAAGCGCCGCTTGCACAGCATGTGCGCAACGCTCCGATAAGCGCGCAATGTGCAAGTTGCATGCCTCTATTGGAAATGACAAACTTACACTCTAAGCTTATTGGCACTGCTTCCAAGGCGTATACTTAACAGCCACATTTTAATAAAACTAAAGCCTTCATACCGAAACTACATACCAAATCTTTTTTTATCGATATTGACAATGGTGTTCGGTCAATAAATATCAATACTGATTTTATCTCTCAGCCCTACTTTAACGCAACCCAAAAATTCTGTGTTAATTTACTCACCCTTCACTTGTTCCAAACTAGAGTTTCTTTTTTCAGTTAAACACAAAATAAGATGTTTTTGATAATTTTGGAAACTGATAGCCATACTTTTTTTCTACTATGGATGTCAGTTGCTAATGATTTCCAACATTCTTTAAAATATCAATCTATAAGAATTGAAACTACTAAAAGTCAAGTAAATTGTCATATTTCGTTGAACTATTCCTTTAAACTCCCTTTGTAGAGTTGGTAAGGGGTCCAAAGCTTGCAAAGAAAATATCCTATCCCCACACCATTGTTGATAAAAGGCAAGATGGATCTGTACTTAGATGTTATTTGTGCCATATTCTGTCATTGTCATTCTAATATTGCCACAGAAATCATAGGGCCAGGGAACCTTTGTGTGCTGTTGCCCAATTTTGGGAGTGTGTTTGATTTGTACCGTTTTTAGCTGACAGGAATGGCACCGGTGTCTCCTGCTGTTGTAGCTCATCTGCTTCAAGGTTGGAAGTCTTTTGTGTTGCTCTTTGTGATGCTCTTCTGAAGACTTCTGTTCTCGAGTTAAGTTTGACATACTGTTGCCTTCCTTGCCAGTTTGAATCAGATTGCTCATTCACTTCTGTCCCGTAGTATTTATGCACAGGGGATTTGGACACACAAAGATGATGCTCTATTGATGTTTTTTCTCTTTTGGACCATATTTTGTAAATATTGGAGTTCAGGTAGATCAACAGTTTCTAAAAAACACTCAGACCAGTCTGCCTGACACAAACAACCATGCCACATGCAAAATCATTTTAAAATCAGTATGAAATAAAAATGTACAATGTTTACTTTGCTAGCATACATTGATGTACTTTAGATGAACAATTAATCTGTGCAACTTAATCCTCTGAAAAAAAAAAACGTTTTGGTATTTTTCGATCAAATCTAGCCATTCGCGTTCACGTTTTGAGTGGTGGTCCCTCTCTTTTAACATCAATTTGACAGCTTCAGCCACAATATTCTTAACCACGCCCCTATTACCATTTGTTTGCTATAAGGTAATGATGTACAAAAAGAAAGCTCCGCCCTCTACTTAATATTCTGTGTTAATTGGAAGCACAACAACATACTAACAACATACAAACATACAATAACATACGACATCTTAGCAACTTCTAATTCACGCAGACTTTAAATCACCTAAATTTCCCATTCTGGTTCTCAGTTTAAACTAGAGTAGGTTGTCTTGACCATGTCTACATGTCCTAATGCGTTAAGTTGCTGATATGCAATTGACTGATTAGATTTTAAAAATTAATGAGTAGTTGAGTACTCCTTTTATCTGGATTCTTATACTAATAGAAAGTCCAAAAGAAAACCATTCGTTTGCAATATAAATTTTTAGTAAAACTCCTAGATGTCTTAGCTGTCACATTTAATAAGTTGATTCCATCCCTGCTGAATAAACTGACTTCATATGAGAGTCTTTTGACTTTTAAAAAATTTGAAAGATCCCTCGCACAAGCATGTGGCCTGAAATCCAATAGATGTAGACTAAAATCCACAAAAATCCAATTTCGGTTTCACGGGTCTTTATTAATGTCATTGTCTTGGTGTGGCCCGGTTCAGTGGTCATTTGTGATTGTGAGAAAAGCTTGACTGTGGACTTTGAGATGGCTGGATTTGTTCATGGGGCCACTGTTCTAATATTATAGCTGATATAACCAGCATGGCAAAACTCATTACTAAGACGTGAATTGATCTGAGCGTTTTCCTAGTGGGAAGGCCCTTCCGAATGGAGCGGCGGCCGAGCCACGTAGAGAGACACAGGGTAAATTGCATTACGGTTCGTCTCCCATTTCACCCAGGCTGTCTGATGGGATCAGCTATTGCAGGGCCGCATGGATCAACAGCAGGGATGGAGGAAAGGTACAGTGGGGGTTTTGCTTCTAAAATAAGTGTGAGGTTTGATTAGCATCCTTGCAGATACATACCTTCGAAAGCCTTGTTGTATTAAAAAAAAATGTGACCGGGCAGTCTTTTGTCCGTTTGGGCATTAGGGGCCTCTGGGACATGCCAGTCTTGTGTGCCGTTTCATCCATCTGCCGTACCCCATCAGGACAAGCTGAATCGTGTGTGTTTCTGCTTGACTTTGGGAGGGGTAGAGTGGACACAAGAATGTAGCTGCATTTGGCTTTGCTAATCCCTCACTGTTAGAGGAGAATGAACATGCTGTCCAGTAGGGCTGTGCAATATACAGTTAAGGGGCAAAGTTATTAGCCCTCCAGTGAAATATTTCTTCTTTTTTAAATGTTACTTGTAATATTGTTCGTTGTTGTGTGGAAGAAGAAGACAGGGTCGGCGATATCAGGTAAGATAATAGTTTTTATTTTTCAGGTATAGTTACACCCCACGTGTAGCTGTGCGGGTGTGTGTGTGTGTGTGTTCTCTCCTCTCTCTCTCCCGGCTGCTCCTTCTCCTTAAGAAGGGTGTCTCTCCGGCCCAATCACTAGAATAAACAGGTGTTATTTTTTATTTCTGATTGGCCTGCTGATTAGCTGCCGGGCTCCGAGCATGCTCTCCCCCCTCATTGGGTGTTCGATCACGCTTACCTCTCCACATTACTCAAGTAGAATTTTCACAGTATTTCCAATACATTTTTTTCTTTTGGAGAACGTGTTATTTGTTTTATTTTGGCTGAAATAAAAGCAGTTTTTAACAATAATAAAAAAAATAATGCCAATACTATTAGCCCCCTTAAGCAATATATACAGTATATGTTGAATTGGTTATCGAACAAACCACTGTTATACATTAGCTATGTTTCCATCCTAAATGCACATTAATTTTATTAGCAAAACTGGATTATCGCTTAAAAGATGTGCGAATAAAGCAATGTTTCCATCCAATGAGTCAAAGAGAACAAAATTGTCATTTCCTGATTAACTGGTGCCTAATATCAACAGTAAAAATGGAATTTGCTGCCTTTTCTTCATTTAAAGGCAATCCTGACACGCATTGAACTCGCAGTGGCCTTTGAAGGCGTGAGACGCGGAGCACAGCCGCTTTTGATTCCGGAGGTCATTAATAATATAATAACACTAATACTGAAATGGTTCAGCCGTTTTTTTACAATGACCAAAACATTTCAGATGTTTTACAATGTGCTCAGCCTGCTAGTTTGTCCATTCACACATATTTTTATCATCACAGAATCTCTTCTAACAAAATCACACAACTTTTTTTAATGCGCATACTGGAATTTGTTTGGTAAAAGTGTTTCCATCGCAGTTTATGTGCATCTTTTGTTATCGAATAAAAAGTTTATCCTACTCAGTTATGCGCATTTTCAAAATGTATGCGCATCTTGGTGTTTCCATCACTCAAAAGTTTTTATGTGCCTATCCAAAATGCACATAAAAATAGGTGGATGGAAACGTAGCTAATGACTTGTCTAGTTACACTAACTTGCCAAGTTAACCTAATCAATCAATCAATCAATCAATCAATCAATCAATCAATCAATCAATCTGCTTTATTTTTTATTATTAGCCAACCATTTTTATTTTATTGTTCAATTTCTGTTTAACGCAGAGATTTTTTCAAAACATTTCTAAACAATATAGTTTTAATAGCTCATTTCTAATAACTATTTATTTTATATTTGCCATGATGACAGTAAATAATATTTGACTAGATATTTTTAAGACACTTCTATACATCTTAAAGTGACATTTAAAGGCTTAACTCAGTTAATTAGGTTAACTAGGCAGGTTAGGGTAATCAGGCAAGTTATTATAATGATGGTTTGTTCTGACTATTGAAAAGAATTTGTAAAAAAAATATTTTTACTTTAAAATGGTTTTAAAAAAAAAACAAAAAAAACTGCTTTTATTCTAGCCGAAATAAAACAAATAAGACTTTCTCTAGGAGAAAAAAAGTGTAAAAATTGATTGAAATTCTGTGAAAATGTCCTTGCTCTGTTAAACATCATTTGGGAAATATATAAATAAATAAAAATTAAAATGGGGCTAATTATTCTGACTTCAACTGTATATAGCACCTTATTACAACCAGGAGGCTGCCCAAAGTGCTTTACAGTATTAAAGACAAACTTAAACATTAAAACACATAAGATGGTAAGAATACAAGTGTCAATAAAACAATAAAGCAGCATATTGTACTACCGGATAGCAAAAGCAAGTCTAAATAAATAGATTTTAAGTTTTGCTTTAAACAGTTTCACATTTATGGGGCGAGGCAGTGGTGCAGTGGGTAGCGCTCTCGTCTCACAGCAAGAAGGTCGCTGGTTCGAGCCTCGGCTGGGTCAGTTGGCATTTCTGTGTGGAGTTTGCATGTTCTCCCTAGTTCGCGTGAGTTTCCTCTGGGTGCTCCGGTTTCCCCCATAAGTCCAAATACATGCGCTATAGGTAAATTAGGTAAGCTAAATTGTCAGTAGTGTATGTATGTGAATGAGAATGTATGGGTGTTTCCTAATGATGGGTTGCAGCAGGAAGGGCATTCCCCAGATTAATAAAGGGACTAAGCCGAAAAGAAAATGAATGAGTTTCACATTTGTGATGATGCAAAGTTCTAATTGGAGGGTATTACAGTTTTGGACCTGCCACTGCAAATAAACGATCACCACATTTTTATACATGGATCTGGTGACCTTCAGCAACAACTGCCTGCTGGCCGTAGGGTCCTGTTAGGTTTATAAACCTTTAAAATCTTACATAAATATGAAGGTGCAGGACTATTAACTGCATTAAAAACAAATAACAGTAGTTTAAAATTTATTCTGAATTGAGTGAAGAGAGTAAAGAACAGGTGTGATGTGCTCACGTTTCCGACTATTCGTTATCATGCGAGCAGCAGCATTTTGCACCAGTTGTAACCGATGAAGTAAGGTTTGGTTAATTCCAACATGAAGTGCATTTAAATAGTCCAGACGAGAGCTGATAAAAGCATGAATAGCTTTCTGTAGATCACACTGGCTCAGAAATGGCTTGACTTTGGCAAGAAGGCGAAGCCGGAAAAAGCTTGCCCTGAACATTGAATTAACCTGTTCATCAAATTTTAAACTACTGTCCAAATTCACTCCCGAATTTTTTAAGATGGTAACTTATTAGGCAGGTTTGAATTGCTAAACACAATACATTCTGTTTTGTCTTCGTTCAGAGAAAGAAAGTTCTGTGACAGCCAAAGTTTGATGTCAACTAAACATCTGTGCAGCGATTCTAGTGTATCTGAGGAGTCTGAAGCAACAGGGAGATAGATTTGTACATCAGCATATAGATGAAAGGAGACATTCTATTGGCATTTAAAGCAAAAACCTGAATCACAGAATTGCATTCTGGGATGTTTTCCATTAATAGTGACTTTATTGCCAACATAAAAATCATTAAAATGCTTCTTAACCAAAGCCAGGTTTAGTGCCCGGAAACATCAAAATTCAGTGTGATTGAAGCAGCAGCATATATTTTTTTTATTTCTTAATCTATGATAAAACACTTACTATGCCAATTTAATAGTGGCGCTATGAAAACATTGGGAGCGTTTGAGAAAGCTGTTTGAAGACGTGCTACAACAAATTACATAGCTCCAGTTCAGGTTATTAAAAGTTTCCTTGAATACATCTGGAGCAGAAAGAATTTAGATATTAAAACACACAGACCAAACAAATGAAATACAAATCTGAATAATTACAGGAGTAATAATAGTACCAACAAACACTGGAAATCAGCTCTATAAAATAAATCTATGGTATAAAATAAAAAGATATAAAAATATTAATACGAAGACAAAATTGAGCAAAAATTCATGTATTTGAATGCATAAATGAAACATTGAAGAAATGGTATCAATAAAAAATATGGCACAATCTATCAATCCACAGTCAATCAATCTACAATCTGTTGCGTATGGATGCTATGCAAACTGGGGTAGTTCCAAATGCAGCTTTATTATGAGAATGGTTAAACAAGCAGGAGTCAAATATTAGCATAAACAGTATAGTAGACAATCCAGAAGCGTAATCCAAAAACAGGCGAAAGGTTCAGGGCAGGCAGCAAAGAGTCAAAACACAATGAACAGTCCAAAGTCAAAAACACAGGAAACAAAGAAACACACTTGCATACAGAAAGCAACAGCTTAAAGGTGCTGTATGTAAGTTTTTGACTCTTCTAAAGCATAAAAATACCATAATATGTGTGCAGATATTTAAGAAACATCCCAAGTGAACATACTCGTTTGAAAAACAATGCTGAGGTCAGATATTCTGCTTTAAAAAAAGTTTTTTCCGTGCCAGAACGCTGTCTTTGTTTAGGTAAATTTAACCTGCACCATGCCAGTTTAGCCAATTATAATTCAGCACTCTGGGTTGCCTTGTTGGAAAACAGCGTATTTTATTTATTCATTCAGGAAGACTGAAAGTATGCATCCATGACCGAAATGCGACAGTGTCAGTGGACAGTATCAGATGTTAAAATGAGACAGATTCAGTTCCACATGAGGTTATTAATTAGCAAATGACATAAATATTACGAATGTGAGCAGGTTACATTGTAACCTCGTGTCCTTACAACACGCTGTGACGAGATAGGCAGTGATGAGCTATTTGGCTGTTTGCACCAGACCAAACACGACTGAAGTTTAAATACAGACATTCAGAAGCACAGAATATGCACTCACTCACAAAACAGTAAGGTTTATAATCTATTTAATACATGTTAACTCTCTTTAATATCATTAATCACTCATATGTGTTTAGTTCTAAAGTTCAATATCAAACAGTTTATTGTATTTTCAAGATCTGAGGTGAACTATCTGCTTTCAGTTTATGGCAATAAATGTAATGTAAAAAGCATTTAAAGTCACATTGTTAGCATTTAGCACTGAATAAAACACACAAGGTTTACCTAAGGTGATCACTGTCATAGGTTTCACATGTTCAGCTGTGAGAAATAGAAGCCGTTTCTAATATATCAATTTGAGGTGTTGGTTAGAACCAAAACTCCTTTTAATATGGAAAATATTTCCTCTATCTCATGTCGTTGCTTTTATTTAGAACACAGTGTAAATCACTCGCTCCTGTACTCAATCTGGCATCCCGGCATGCGTTTATTACGATCCAGGAGTGCATACTCAGCAACATGTGTGTGGAACAGAGAGGTTTAAATAGTCCAAATAATCAATGATCATGAGTATCAGCTGTGAGTGTGTAATCAGTCAGGATCTGGAACTGGTTGTGTGTGTATGGTGCATGACTGGGTTTTGTAGTCCATTTACCAGCAGATTTGTAGTCCTATGTGTTTACCAGCGATCTGCACAGGTTGGATCGCTGGTGATCGCGACACAAACATAGACGCTATCTACATTGTAAAATGTGCAACAGAAATAAATATGAATTGACCAGAATCAATAAACTAAAATTCTAACATTTCGCTTACATATTGTCACACTTTATTTTAAGGTATAATTCTCACTATTAACTAACCATTATATATGACTTTTAGCTCAATATCTTCTAATTTGCTCACTATTAGTTAATGAACTATTAGTTGGTTTAGGTAAGGGCTGGGCGATAAATCGAAGGCGATTTTCATGCTCATTTTGATAGTAAAGCCAGTTTCAGTAAAGCTCCAGAATATCGGTTAATAACATTGAGAAAATCATGCTTTAATAATGACAGCTGTTTGCTATAAACATTTTATTTAAAAGAAATGTCATCAGTAGCTTGCAGAACAAAAAAATTGGCATTGTACTCAAACACTTAACCATAGATTGCAAATCAATAATTTCAAAATGGTCTTTACATTATTTACATACCATAATTACATGTGTAATCGCAAGGGTGCGAATTACAGGGAGTTTGTGAGGGGTTGATCCCCCTAATTAACGCTTAATCCCCTGCAGGATATCAAAACAAGATGTATGCACACTTTAATTGTAAGAAATAGTTTTCTCCGATCTGTATCTTATATAATTATATTAATAATCAAATAATAGATCATGTAGATTTACATTTGACCACCCCATAACGGTTCATACCATTGTAAATGTATAATCAGTCTATGCCAGAAAAAAGTTTTCTGGTTTTGTAATCTGTATGAAACGAGCGCAAGGTACAGTCCGTCCCGTCAAACACACATCACATGATAGCAACTACTCCAACGCCCACATACTTGTAAACGAAGAGTCAATGTCATTTCTGGAGGAGATTCGATATCAAGACCAAGTTGTGAATTAGTTCCGAAGATCAGCGCGATCTGACAAAGCATTATTCAGAGGATGATAATGTGTAGAACGGCCATGAGGTTGGTGTCTTGATCTTTTTCCTTTTGAGTGCAAATGCACATTTTTTAAGCAACCTAAAAAATGATGATTTTGTTTGATTCTAACATTTAGAAACAAAAAACTTGTTTAATTTTATTGGTGGTTCCAAATATATAATGTAATCGTAAGCTTGGCAAACAGTTTTGGAGAATTTGATGTTTCCCCATTCAGACAGAATGCCCGGACATACTGACTGAGAGGTGTTTCAAAGATGTTTGCAGAGTGAAATATCTTGCCTTAAAGCGATTTTGGTATTACACAAACTAACATTATCAAAAGGTTGACCCCTCTCAATCATCAATGTACAATTCACACTGTAGTAATTGCTCACTTTCAGTGTTTCATGCATACAATGTCACTTGAAGTCCTCATTTTAATACCGCTTTGTCTTTTTTAAAAAAATCTGAAGTATCAGTATTAAAAGAAAGTGGAAAAAGTTTTTTTGTGCTGGTCTGTATTTTACCTCCGTCACCAGCAGAGGCCACATCAATGTTAGAGAGTCGTTCATGAATTTGTAATAGCGGCTGCTCTACAGAAGTGATGGTGCTGCTGGAACACACAGCCTGTGGCGTGACTGAGCAAATAATGTCCTACAGCCAGACCTGATCTCTGTCCTCCATTTCAAACAACACGCTTTATCTGCTCCTTTTTTTTTTCGCGCACCTTTTATTTCTGTTTGTCCTTTCCATCCTCTTCCTACTTCATCAGTTATAGATGAGACAAGATGTTGGGCAAATATAGGAATCCATCCAGTCTCTGGCCGACCTAGCTGTAAGTTTCAAGTAAATCTGTTTAAAACTCGTCTTTGTTGAGGGTGTACATTTCCAAATGAAAAAAACACTGTTCTAGATTTTGTACTATGTAGATTGTGTCAAAGCAGCTTCACATGGAAGTTTGTAGTGAATTGAAACAGTGTCAGTTCAGTTTTCAGTGTTTAAGTTCAGTTCAGTTTAGCTCAGGTCAGTGTGGTTTAATAATCACTACTGAGAGTCCAAACACTGAAGAGCAATTCCATCGATGCGCAGCTCTACAGATCCCAAACCATGCAAGCTAGTGGCGACATTGGCGAGGAAAAAACTTTACCAATTGGCGAAAGTGAAGAATTTAAAAAACCTTGAGAGAAACTAGGTTCAGTTGGGCACGACCATTTCTCCTATGGCCAAACGTCTTGTGCAGAGCTGCAGTCTAGGAGCAGTAAGGACCTCAGCAAAGACTAGTCTGTCCTTGGAGCATCACAGGAATCAGTCTCATGCTCTCCACCATGACCACCACAGCAGCAGCTCAGGATACGGCCTGATCCCGAAACCTTGGGATCATCTCGTCGCTGGTCGTCGCATCAGTGGCACTGCATAGTCTGAGGGCCTTGAGATGAGTACCCCCAGGTGGAAATACAGAATAAGGAGAATAATTAGCGTAGCTGCTGTTCATAGTGTATATAAACAAGAAGCAAAATCCTGTGTGGGGCACATCATGCGTCATACCGCTATGTAATGCACTGAGTGTATGCTTTGCTAAAAAGATAGGTCTTTAATCTAGTTTTGAAGAGTAAGAGTGTGTCTGAGCCTCGGACATTATCAGGAAGGCTATTCCAGAGTTTCGGGGCCATAAATGAGAAGGCTTGACGTCCTTTACTCGATTTTGCTATTCTAGGTACTACAAGAAGCCCTGAGTTTTGAGATCTTAAAGAGCGGGTTGGGTTGTAGCGAGACAGGAGGTTGGTTAGATAAACAGGAGCTAGATTATTTAAGGCTTTATAGGTAAGAAGCAATATTTTAAATTCAATACGAAATTTAACAGGCAGCCAGTGTAAGGAGGATAAAATTGGGGTGATATAATCATATTTTCTAGACCTGGTAAGAACTTTGGCAGCTGCATTTTGCACTAGCTGAAGTTTGTTAATAGAGGATGGTGGGCAGCCAGCAAACAGAGCATTACAGTAATCCAGCCTAGAAACTTTATTTCTTTTTTTTCTATTTTCCAAATGATGTTTAACAGAGCAAGGAAATTTTCACAGTATGTCTGATAATATTTTTTCTTCTGGAGAAAGTCTTATTTGTTTTATTTTGGCTAGAGTAAAAGCAGTTTTTAAATTTTCAAAAATAATTTTAAGGACAAAATTATTAGCCCTTTTAAGCTATATATTTTTTTCGATAATCTACAGAACAAACCATCATTATACAATAACTTGCCTAATTACACTAACCTGCCTAATTAAACTAACTGACCTAGTTAAGCCTTTAAATGTCACTTTAAGCAGTATAGAAGTGTCTTGATAAATATCTAGTAAAATATTATTTACTGTCATCATGGCAAAGGTAAAATAAATCAGTTATTAGAAATAAGTTATTAAAACTATTATGTTTACAAATGTGTTGAAAAAATCTGCTCTCTGTTAAACAGAAATAGGGGAAAAATAAACAGAGGGGCTAATAATTCAGGGGGGGTAATAATTCTGACTTCAACTGTATATATGTATATTTAATTATCAAAAATATGTTAAATCATTGCAAGTGGATTATACAGTATAACGGGCATCTAGTGGTTTTTCTAAATAGAGACAGCACCTGCTTATTTGTTCTAGAATTCACATGCTTGCAGGGCTCAACAATAAGGACTGCCTGATGGCCCGGGCCAGCATGCAAGACACTTGGGATAGTAGACATTATAGTTACTGGCCTGATCGGGCCAGTGCTGTCTTGTCACTAAAGTTTCATTTGTTGTTTAACTGTTTGCGTGCAAACAGGGTGCTTTTCACACCTAGACGTTTGTTTCAGGACCTGTCTCGTTTGTTCAGTTAGCACAGTTCATTTGGCATATGTGAATCCTGCAATTGCGATCAGAACCACACCAAAACAATCGGTCCGAGACTGAATGAGGGGGTCTCGGCTCAATTTAAGCAAACTCTGGAGCGGATCGATTATAGTGAGAAAGCAATACGATCCAACAAACTAATGAACTAGGCTATATCACAGTGTATTGTGGTTGTGTAATAGCCATATCTTCGGCTACATAAAGAGAGAATTATGAGTAGGGCGGGATGTAATTCCTACCAGTAAATATGCGTTTCATGTCGATAGTGAAAGCATACTGAAATATTACTGAGTGCTGTTTATCCAAAAAAAAAAATTCAATTGTAAAAAAAAATCACAATTGTAATTTTTAAATCATTTTTAACGTTATTTTAAATTGTCCGTTGTATTTAAAGAAAAGTTATGCTGGAGTTATGTTTGGCTTTTGACACATTATTTAAAATATGTGGCTAAAAAAAGGCTATTAAGTTCTTTTTTTGGTAGGGCCAGGGAAAATTTTGACAGGGCAAGTAAAAATCTGAACCACTGAATGCCTGGCTTGTACATTTTATGACTTTGTTTTACTTTTTATTAGAAACGATTCGAGTTATTTTGGAGGTTCACTTAAAAAAAGATTTTTAGTGCTTGTTGAAATTACTTATTTAAAATGAGTTGAAACAGCACAATTCTCATTTTTTGGGCGGGACAACTTAATTGTTTCATGTTCAATCAACTTAAACTTGTTAAAATTCTAGATTTGTGTTGATTTGTGTTGGGACAACATGAAGGAATTAGATCCCAGCATTTTTTAAGTGTTTGGAGAGATTTTCTGTTCAAGTATATTTTTAAATGTTTTTTTTTCATTGACTTTAAAATTAAGCTCAAATTTATTTATTTTAGCATTTGTATTCTTTTTCAGTTTTATTTATTTATTTATTTTACACTACCAGAACTGAAAATTTTCAAAGTGTTTTTTAAAGTCTTTTACACCCACAAAATTCTTAATAATAAAGTAATATTGTATATGTATGGGCAGCAGTGGTTAGCACTGTGGCCTCCCAGCAAGAAGGTCGCTGGTTTGAGTCGCGGCTGGGTCAGTTGGCATTTCTGTGTGGAGCTTGCATGTTCTCCCCGTGTTTGCATGGGTTTCCTCCATGTGCTCTGGTTTCCCCCACAGTCCAAACATATGCGCTATAGGTAAATTATGTTTAATAGCATATGAGTGTGTGTGTGTGTGAATGTGAGAGTGTATAGGTGTTTCCCAGTACTTGGTTGTGGCTAGAAGGGCATCTGCTGTGTAAAACATTCATTCCGCTGTGGTGACCCCTGATAAATAAGGGACTAAGCGCAAATAAGGAAAACGAAAGTAAGGAAAATTAAGTAATATATATATATATATATATGTGTGTGTGTGTGTGTGTGTGTGTGTGTTATATTTGAAAGCGTAGTTCTTATTAAATAAATCTTTTTTCTTTTAGTTTGGCTTAAAAAAAAGCAGTTTTTAATTTTTTAAAAGCAATTTTCATGGACAATATTATAAGAAATATCTATATTTTTAATCGTCTACAGAACAAAACACTTATCCAAATAACTTATGTAATTCACCTAACCTGCCCACTTAACATAATAACCTAGGTAAGCCTTTAAACTAATTTAAGATGAGTACTAGCATCTTGCAAAATACCTAGGAAAATATGATGCACTGTCATCATGGCAAAGACGCAGGAAATATTTGTTTGTCACATTTTTAAACATAATAGTTTTATTAACTAATTTCTAAAAAGTAGAAATTAGTAAAACTAATATGTTTAAAAATGTGACAAACAAATATTTTCACCTTTAAGAAACACTTCTAGCCAGCTAGGTTATGGGTGCCAGCAACCAGCATTCTTCAAAATATCTTTTTTTTGTGGTTAACAGAAGAAAGAAACTCATAATGGTTAAACCCACACGAGGGAGAGTAATGATGAGATCATTTTCTTTATTTTGAAGTGGACTATCGAAAAATTACTATTGAAAAATTGACTAATAGATAACAAAAGCAGTGTTTTACCTCCAGTCTTGTTACGTAAGAATTATATCAGTGTCTTTAAGAAACTTAAAGGTTGATTTCACAGTTCTGAACTGGATTTTCAATAGTTGTGGTTAATGGTGGACAGCTCTTTCTCTCTCTGTCGCATACACACGCACGCACACACACACACACACACACACACACACACACACA